>MU226514.1:2145507-2174964 GCA_018584345.1 Thuja plicata
ACTTTATGAAATACCAAAATATGATATTATTAAAAAATTGAAGAAATGTGATTGGTTGATATTACATATTTTAATAACTTGTTAAAAACTTGCTGTTGCCTATAGTTCATAGCCTACGGCAAGAACTAATAAGTAATTTTTTTTAGAAAGACATTTCATAGAAGAAAAGAATAAATAATATCATAGTTTTGTAGTATGTTACATTTATTATTGAAAATATAATTATTTTTTAAATTTATATATAATATTAATTGAGGTTCATTATTTAGTGTATTAGTTAAGTTGAGGGTTGTTGTTGTACCTATAGATTCGGTGTATTGGTGTGCTAACAGGAAGTTCTTAACTTGCCAAATAATACAAGTTTGTTTATGATCAATTGTTTTGTTTGTTATTGTATGAAGCTCAAAGAACATTTGACACTCTTGTTTTAACTTCTTTTAATATCAAAAACACTGTAAATACAAATATTTATCTAATTTTAAATCTAATTAATTAATTAATAAATATATATTAATTTTTAAATAGACAACACTATTTAAATTAGATTATTGTTTGTTATTATGAAGATATAAAAAATTAAATGTTTAAATAACAAGGCCGCAAAGAGCGTAGTTCCTACCAAAATGTTGGCAATATTGTTTTAATATTGCCAAAGGACTATTCAAAATGTATTATAATAATAGTTGTGTTGTTATGTGAAAGCAAATTTTTTATTTGTAGAACTTGGATCATCCACTGCCTAAGGCCGTCTGTACAACAAAGAAAGCTAAATCTTGACACACATGATATACCTCACTCCATTGCCCTTCAATACTTTGAGACCTTGTAAATAATAATATTTTCTCTCAACATTAATCACTAGCATAAGATGACATGAGAGCAATTTAAAAATATATATATGCATAGTTTGAAATTTGAATTATAAAAAGAATTATGTAAAATTAATTAAAATATGAATATAATATTATAGTAGATATAAATTTTTAATTTTTAATAATATTTATTATTTAATAATAAAAATTTAAAAAATAAATAACATTATAAAATAGTATGGCTAAACTATTTTACAATGTTATTTATTTATTTTTTAATTTTTTATTAATCAATAATAAATAATATTAATTTAAGTCATTAAATAATAAATATGAATTAAAAATTTATATGGAAAGATTCAAATCATAGTAATCTTCATATTGTATAACTTTATAAATTATATTAAATAAACTATACACAATGTTGTAACTACATAAAATTTAGTTAAGTTTAAAAAGCATCTATATCACTAAAATAACTTTTAGCCAATCAAATAATAGAAAACAAATTTCTAAAATGTTTAGTTAAAAAAATTGCATCTTATTTTAATTAAGATATATATTTTTCAAATATGAAAAAATTACAACATCTGATTTGTTAAAAATATAATTATTAAAAACCAGTTAAAACCGGATGCCTATAGTTCTAACCTTCATCAAAACTAATAACTAAATTAACTTTTAAATAACAAGTAAACTGTTAGAAATGAGAAATTAAGCTTTAACACACAAATAAAGAATGATTGTATTGAAGATTAAAATAAAAAGCTGAATATTTAAAACTCATTATAAAAGTTTCTTTCAAACGGATTAACAAAATCTAACCTAAAGGAGCCCACAACTAGGTATATATGTAACATAATGATTAAACTGATTGAATAGTTTGCGAATAGACCACTTTGGACACAAGGAAATAAAAAATGATGATAATGATTCCATTCACTATCCTATGTTTTTCCTTATCCTGGGGTCCTTAATCTAATATTTCGCACGCTTTACTTATTTCAGCATCGCTTCTGGACTTTAATCAAGTTAACAATCATATCAGAAAAAATTATTTGCACTCCTCCCTTCAACTTTATTTCCCATCATTAACTAACCAATGCTTAAATGTTTCCCAATTCACAACATAACTGCTCTTGTTAAAATAAATGATCTCCATCAAACACACATGGAAAATATACATTTCAAATATTGCTTCTCCTAGAGTGATTTATTTTTCACGTGTAATAAAATGATTATATCCTTAGGTCCCCCAACTTTACAAAATATATTATTTTATCCAAAGATTTTGGATTCATTTTATTATTACTTGTCCTAGTTTTATAGGAGGCATTTGATGTCATCCAGCTAACATCCCCCAATGGCCATCCAACTGAGAAGGTTTGGAAGTGACATTTAATTTGTTCCTTCCAAGGACCATCTCCATTCAAAGTTATTATTTATTTATATTCTCTTGCTATTGTTTCATAGATTTTATTGGATATAGGTTTGTTTTGGAAGTTTTTTTTCTGTATATTTTCTTAGTTATTGTTTCATAGATTTTATTAGTTTTTGTTGTTAGGCTAGATACTATTGGATACTATTGCAATGAGTTTTTCTTAACTAGTTATTTAAACAAGTTCTGCAATTTTTTCCGACACCACGTTTAAATAAATTCTAATTTCTTTTCACCTATTAAAATTAAAAAATATAAAAGTTATTTAACATATACTTTATATAAAAAAATATATAAATATTTATGTAGATTATTTTAAACATCATAAATAATATTAAATTTAAAAAATCTATAATTTATTTTAAAAATAAGAATTTTAGACATAATAATGATTTCATATTATTGTCTCATACATTATACAAATTTTATATTGAATGAATTATTTTTTAAAAATATATTAAATTGAGGGATATAGACATGTTTTGGAAGTTTTTTCCCATATGTTTTGAAAGTTCAAATATAAAAAATCTAGGTATTAGATTTTGTAGTGATTTAGTTTAAAGTTATTTGTGCTTTGGATAATAGTGAGTCTCTTCACATCAAATTGAACTTCCCATCATAAAATATTATAATGTATTATGTATCATATTTTTTCTCATTTTACATATATACTATTTTTAATTAAATATATTAAATTTCATAAATTTGAAAGATTAAACTTTTATCTTATATTATACTATGAAATTTAGTAGATCACTACTTCAAATTCTTCTAAAAGAATCTCAACACCATCCAATAATTATTTAGAGGAAGCTCCCTCCATAAAATTTTAAATAAAATTTAAATCTTATTGATAGTGTCATTCGGATATATGAGTCGATTATAGGATACATAGATTAAAACATCCTTTCTATTATAGTTAAGAGGTATAAGTAAAACTTTCTATTTGTGTATGGGAAAATCTCCAACCTATTGGGATCAAGCTTAAACATGCAAACATTAGTGGGTTAGTACTTGAAATGATTCAAAACATGAAATAAACATGAAAGCAACAATAAATACTCATAACATCGGATTGAGCTACAATAAGTTGCACCTGATTAAAGACTTATTAAATTTTCTCACAAGATGGAGAGTGGATGTGCTCTCTCAAACACAAATGGATAATCTCCAATACAATGCAAATGTGAATGCAAGATTGATGGAAAATGAGAGATTCAAGAGCTAGTATGAATAACTAATCTCAAATCTTCCTCAAGATGATGATTTAACTACTATGGAATGCAAGATGCAAGATTAAAGCTATGATTCACTCACCAAATTACCTATCATATGATCTCTAGATGATTTAAGAAAATAACTAAGATAAAAGGCATGAAAACTAGTATGAACTCTAGAACTAAACTAGCATGATAACCATGCAAAAGTGAGAGATGAAATGTGAGAGGAGAAGGCCTCTATTTATAGATTTTTGGAGGGAAGAAAGGGGCTTGGATGAGGTGGCACCTATGTGACATCCACATAAGAGTCACATAGGAGACACATAAGCTTAGAGGAGATGTCAATTTGAGCATTAAATGCTTTGAGCCTCAAAGTTGCTCACACATGTGTGAGCAACCTTGGAGAAAGGAGTGGGGGACAAGGTTGTAAGAGCCATTAAGAGAGTTGGGTGGCTCTCTTGGGATGAGTTTCTCACACATGTGTGAGCACTCCTTTAGAGCTAAAAAATTTAGGAATCACAACTTAAGTGTGATTAGTGTGTGTTTAAGTGGGAGAGTAGGTTTATTAAGAGGACTAGGTAGGGTAGGTAGGACTAGAGTAGGCCTATGATAGGCTTCTAGATTGGATTAAAAGGTCTTTAGGCTAGGCTTAGATTAATTGTTCAAATTAGATTTGAATTAATCTAGGTTTCGAGGAATTAGAAATATGAGGGATTTTAATAAATATAAATTTATTTAAAGGGGAATTGTGAGGAATTGTATTTAAATAAAATACATTAGGATAGTAGATTTAGATTATTTGTAAATACTAAGGATGAAACTATTTAATTGATTAAATTAAATAGTTAGATGAATATAAGGTACAATTAATAATTAAATTAATATTTTTGGACATCTACATTTTTCCCCTCTTTGACGTGATGCCGCAAGTGGCATTGTGTCAAAGACAATAAAATAAGTTTCTCTAGAAGAAGTCAGGTTTCTAGGAGTCGTGTCGAAGGGACAATGGTCTGAGGTTGTTCCTGTCAGCAAGTTGACTTTATTGTGTATATATGACTAGCTTTGTGTTGTCATTGTGGCAACAAAGTCATTTGGAGTTTTGACAGTTAGCTCATAAGCTTTGAAGATCATAATTTGGATAAGTATAGAAGACAATGCAGACAAAGATAGACCTGTTGATTAGAGCACCAATGCACGTGAGTATGATCGAGTCATGGTATGTGCCTTTGGATATAATTTTTTGTCTACATTTTTATAAGATTGATCTACGAATGATTTGGGAAAAATGGTCAAAAAGATAAATGAAGAAAACATGTCTCTGAAGGATCAGATTGAATAATTGAATGAATAGATAACTGATAGCCAGACAACTCTTGAAGAAAAGACTAAAGAAAAAAAACAATTAGATGAAGAATGTATGCAAGCAAACCTGAAAATCTTAGAGTTGGAGAACATCAAGAAAAAGATAGAATCTGAGTTGACAGAAGTCAAGAATCATATTGACAAATTACACACAAGTTCTGATCTAATATAATCACAGATTTATGCATAGAAGATAAGAGGTGATACCACTGGTATTGGTTACAATGAAACACAAATTCAAATCAATGCAATGCAAGAAAGAATGAAAGTACAAGAAGAATCTATAGAATCTATGAAGACTGAAAATCACACTGAAGCAGAACCACCTAAGGATGAATGCAAGCTTGTCAACCAAACTTGTTATGCCTGTAACAAGCAAGGACATATAGAAAGAGATTGTAAAGAGGTAAGACCTTTCAATGGCTATTGCTATTCATGCAATAAATTTGGTCATGGAGCTATACATTGTAGATCAAATCAAATAAATCAGACACAACAAAATCAAAGAATTCAAACTTAGTACAATCAGAGAAATCAACCACAACAAAGTTCTCAGAACATTACATGTTAGATATGCAATTACAATGGAAACATAACTGAAAAGTGCAACATGGTAACTCATATCAATAAGCCTCCATTCATTTGTTACTCTTGTAACAAGGTTGGACACATCTCAAAGTTTTGCAGATCTAGAGCGCAAAAACAAGAAAGACCTAGGTAGTCTCAAGGATCACTATTTGAAGAATCTGGAGAAGTTAAGTTTGTGAAAGCTATAGAAGATTCAAGGAATATTTGGGTTGAATTAAAGAAAGATGATGGTGTTGAATAAGTTGTTGATGCATCTGTAATGGATGCACCTTCCATTTCTAGATAAATAACCCTCATGGTCATAGGGGGAACTAGACAAGCTCTAAACCCTTGCGTGGCTGGTATACTCACCTTTGAGTATGCGCCTATGGTTTTATGTACTTGGTTAAAAATTGAAGCAGTATGCAAGAGTGCAAAGTTTTTATTATAGCATGAACTGAGTTTGGAATTCATAGTTGAAACCCGTGCTATGGTAATGAGCATTAACTGCATAAATTTAATTTATAAGTCACCAAAGATCTATTATCTTCACTTCTAAATTTGAGATCGAGCATTTGAAGAGCATAGGAGATTTAAGCATCTGAGTGTTGAAGAATTGTCATTGTTTATTCAGCAAAGTGAATTAAAGTTGTCGTAGAACCCTAGCTCGGACGCGTCATTATATAATTTCCTTGGAACCCTATTTTAGCGATCAAAGAGTAAGTAATGGCAACTCTAGTAGTTTTTGACATTGCTAAAAAGAAGAGATATGTGTTTAAAAAGAATCCATTCAAGTGAGTGTTAGATGATGTTGAAGGGGAATTTTCCAAGACTCTGTTAGGAGTCATGCATGTCGAAGATATTTGTGCTTACATTTACTGTAAGGAGTCTATAGGTGAAGAAAACATAATGTCACTTATGGCATCTATGATTAACCCTAATTTCTCATTCAAGAATGAGTACTCACATCTCTCTGAAAACCCTATTATTGAGTATGCAAATGCGCACGAGTTTTATGAATCAGAATGGATTAAGATTTTACTCAGTAGGATTCATGATGATCTATTTTGGATTGGTGAAGTCCCTTTTCACATTACAACTGATCTCATCCATGAGATGACTGGACTCACTAAAAATGGTCCCATTCTTCCCACTGGAAAAGATGTGAAGAAACAAGTTGAGAAAGCATGTAAGTCTAGGAGTGGTAAGCGCAACATGACTATTGAGCCCATAGAAGAAAAAGACATCAAACTCATTGCTATGATCCTTGGATACAAATTTCAGCATACAAGTAGATTAAACAGTATATCTGCAGCTACAGTTCTGGCAACCATAAGGAGAGTGAAAGATAACACTCATTACAACCTTTGTGAGATCTTGCGTGCACAGTTGATAGAGAATATTAGAGCTATAAAACATGACAAAAGAAAAATATTCAGATTTGTTTCTTTAATCATATACATGTACTTTCACATTGTTGGTAAGGTTTCTAACCTTTACCTAGATAGAAGTAAACCTACATTACCTCAGATTTCATTGAAAGCTACATCTGAAAGAACTCTTAAGGATCAAATGGATATGGAGATCAAGACATTCAAAATTAAGATGTAGAAAAGGTTCAGAATACCTGAGAACATAGTTGACAAATACAAGGACACTATATGTTTTATGGTGGAAACAGATTCTACATGCAAGAAAGTAGTTGAGACTAGAACTAAATGGATTCATCCACTTGGTTATGAGGTAGATGAACATATTATGGAATGATATGCACAAGTCCTTCTATTTGCGCCTAAAGATCCAAATGAGCCTAGATGGGGCACATATAGAGAAAAGATAAGACAAGTTGATTTTGTCCTGTACAGTGCAGAAAATAAGGGGAAAGCATCAAGGATTACCTCTAATATTTTGAAAATTCATGGTGTCACCCAAGAAGACCTAAATAAAGCTAGGGAAGGTAAGATTGCTAAGGAACTTGAGAACACATCTACATTTTTTGAAGTTAAATCCGATGAAATAATTAGATAAAGAAGAAGAATAAGTCTGGACAGAGCACATATGTGCCCTCAACTACAATTGATCTGGAATCCTCTCCACCCTTTGTGCAAAGAAAGCTGAGAAGAAGAAGGAAGAAAATCTACACAAGCCACCCATCATCAAGGACAACTCAAAGCAAAGTAAAGAATACTCAAGCACCTCCCAAGGTAGGATTCAGACCTAGTTTGGAAATTATGAGAACTAGTATCATTGATGAAGGCAGGTTAGATTCAATTGCAAGTGTCTATGATAAGTATCAAGAGATTGATAGATCAAAAATACATTCTATGATTATCACACATATAATTAAGTTCAAAAGGTTAGTTTTGGAACTTAAGACAGTTATCCCAGATAAAATATGGAATATACTTGACTCATTGAAAAGACAAGCTTTAGAAGAGGATATGAGGATTAGAGAGAAGACATTAGATGACCTCCTTACTATTTTTTCACTTGATGAGAAGTTGATACTGTTGGATTTGGTAAAGCCTCATCTGAGATCTAAGACCATAAATCTACACATAATGAATAAAGAGTATGAGTTGGTTGCAAAGGAGACAGAAAAAGCATTTGATCAAGTGTTTCTAGACAGACACATGTACCCTTAAACTAGGCCTATAACCAAAGAGAAAGGAAAAGAATCAGAGATCCCTAATGTTCCTATTACATGTCCACAGGATTTTGTGCCTAAAGTCTCAACACCCTCTGATACAGTTAAAGACACAAATGAAACTATTATGATAAATGATGTTGAGATAACCATGTCAGTCTCAGATAATGATTTGAATAAGTTTGAAGAAGTCTTTGTGAGTACTGAAGAAGATGAGATCCTATGCAGTGATAAAGAATCTTTGCAGCAAAAAGAAGTCCCAACTGAAGATACTACAGGTCAGAGTAATGATAAAAAGGATGAACCCAATGAACCACCCTCTGCTGAGATCCTAGTGAAGAGTGAATATATGGATGTAAGTCAAAATGCAATTTTTACTCCCTCTACCAAACCATCCATATCATTGTTGTCAAGTTTGACCCCTGATATAACAAGCCTAAATTCATGGGGAGAAGAAGATCTGATAAAGATAAGTGTATTGGCTATGGAGAAAGAAAAAGAGAAGCAATTAATGAGAAATCCTCTCTTTCTTGAATCAATCAAAATTTTAAACAACTTAGTACTTGCAGACAAGAAATTGGTAAATATTCAACCAGTTAATGATGTCAATAGTATTTTGTCAAGCTTCAAAGAAAATTTTACAAGTCTAGTAGACTCGGCAACAAAAAATGTAGAAGACAAGTACAATAAGGAAAGGCTAGATGAGTTAATAAATAATTTCTCATTAGATCTCAATTCACTGAAGATTGGTCAAGCAATTCTGAAAGAGTTAGCAACAAAAGGTAGAAAATTGATAGCTAACTATATGTATAAAGATAAACTCACTTTAGAACATACCAAGAAGATTAAGGAAGAAGACATCTTGATTGTAGCTGTAAGGAAATCAGTTGAAGACCCTTCTCAAGACATAAATGTTTGTAACAACATCTACCAAGGGCAGTCAGATAAAATTGTGAAAGCCAAGATAGAGATTACCAAGATATAAGGGCAAGACAAACACAACTAAGAAATGTACTTTTGCCCTCCTTAGATGTAGTGAATCAGAATATCAGGTGTATTGATGCAACTATTGCTACATATGATCAATGCCCCTGCATGGATCTAGTAAAGATGGAGAAAATCACTTATGCATTATGCGCCCATCTTCAGACTGTAGATGCACTCACGGTGTTTTTGCAGCAGGAAGTCAAAAACCTTCAGATTGCATATCCAGATGTGTACTCTGAGTAAGTACTTAGAGACTTTAATTTTTTGGCACCTTTGTCATTAATTTCAAATGGGGAGTATAGTGTATGACCGAGAGTAGTGTATATAACTAAAGATATGATGTACAGTATGAGGAGATTATATCAGTATAATTGCATTTTTTTGTGATAAGTCAAAGTTTAGTAACCTGGCCACATTCCTTTGTTGCCATTAATGAAAAAGGGGGAGATTGTTGGAAAGTTGACTTTACTATGTATATATGACTAGCTTTGTGTTGTCATTATGGAAACAAAGTCATATGGAGTTTTGACAGTCAGCTCATAAACTTTGAAGATCATAATTTGGCTAAGTATAGAAGACATTGGAGACAGAAATATACCCATTGATCAGAGCACCATCGCACATGAGTATGATCGAGTCATGGTATGCGCCTTTGGATATAAGTTTTTGGATACATTTTTATGCTTAGTATATATGCACATGTTCAAATATGTCAATATGGTGAAGTTACAGCAGGTCTAAGTTTCACTAGCAGTTCAGCAGAACAAAGCATGGAGCTGACTATAGTTTTTTATTAGCGTGTATTAATTTAATTTATAATAGCTATGTGCCTATTGTAATATGTTTGTAATCATGTTATTATCATTCATGTAAACACACTTGAGCCAAATCAACTTGGAAGCATTGTGTATGTTGATTTTGGGCCGACTTAGTCTTAGTTTCGGTCGCGTCTATTAAAGCATGTATATATACTTGACATGCATTTTTGTATTGATGTGATGGACGTATAAATTATAGAAAAAGATATATACAAAAGAGTAGTATGTATTCAATCAGTATGAGATAGAGCTCTACTAGAGGTTAGAGCATTAGTACACAAAAGGAACTGATCAGACATCAATGTCATAAGTAGTGTGTGCATAAATGTTGACACACTTCTATGAATCATTCCAGCCAAGGTTGCTCAAGAATGATGCCTCAAATATCGATCCATAGCTCTCTAGTCATGGAGTGCAAAGGTGTGAAATGGAGGCCCTCAGATTGACCTAGTTAGTGCCTATGCAAGTACACCATGAAATGAGAGATTCAAATGCATGAAAATTAGATCTACTCTATATGATAACAATGCATGAAACAAAATTGATCTAAATGATAACAATGCATGATTAATATATGAAAGAAAATACAAATGCAATATTAATCTATGAAAATAAACATGATTCTAATCTATATGAGTAGCCATGAATGCAAGAAAAATGAGACAAGAAGAGAGAAGTTGCAATATCCAAGCCAAATTGCTCAAATGCTCCTCCAAAATTGCTCTCCAAACCTACAGCATAACAATACTTAAAAATTCTATATTATGCAAATGAGAAGGAGAGGTCTCATTTTTAAAGGAAAGTGAACGATTGAGATTAAGAGGCAAAAATCAAAGGCTATGATTAAGAGGCAAAAATCCTACCACTTAGGAGGATGTGATGAAAAAGGCATTTTTATTTAATTTATCTCCTTTTTCAACAAATAAAGTGCTTTAAGTGGGGATTTTTATTTATTTAATTAAAAGAGGGGTTTTCTTTATAATTAAATAAATTAGAAGAATTTTATTTAATTAAATGGAGAAAATTAAATTTAATTAAATAAGAGGGATTTTATTCAATTAAAAGGGAGATCAAATCTTTTAATTAAATAAAAATGATCAAACCTTAGGAAATATTGAAATAATTGAATAATTGAATTAATTACAATTTGATCAAGGAAATTGATTTGAACTGAAAATATTCCAAAGCAATGATTCAAGAAATTTGATAAAATGATAAAATAATAAATGGGGCCCAAAGTCTAGGCGACTATTTTAGGGTGCATACATTTGCCCCTCTTTGACAAATGTGTGGTCGACTCGGGAACACATGTAGTCAAAGAATGCAGTTGAAGTGTGAGGTCAACTTGGGATCACAAAAGAACCCAGACGTGTGGTCGAAACGGGAACACATCGGGACATAAATAAGTACAATTGAAAATGACAAAGTCAACACCGAAATAAGTAATTGACATGTCAGAGATAAGAATCTCAAGAAAGAATGATATAATTGATAAAGCTGAATCAAAGATTGAAGTTTGATAGGTACTGCCCCCTCGTGATCGAAATCAAAATGAGATAGAGGAGAAACAACAAATTGATAAATTTTGATCGAATCAAACTAAAGATAAGGTTCTTGATGTAAGATGAAAGATATAAAGATCACAAAACCAAGTTAGATCATTAAGCACAAAATATTATTGATGCAGGAGCATCCTGGGTGTAAGGGCAATCTTGCATCACCCAAAAATATGTGTTTTTCTATTCAATATGGGCTATTTTGTACAAAGCTGCTATTTTTGGAAACTTACTATTTTTAGTAAGTTGGTCGTTTGAACTCAGAATGTTCTAATTTTCCAGGTGAAGGTTCATCTTAGTCATATAAGAATGCCAGTTGAATTTCATTGCCAGATCATCTGTATTGGCGAAGTTATTAAGGATTTACTGTTGAGATTTTAGGGTGCAAAACCTTTGAGCTCAATTTTCAGGACCTTAGAGGCTCTGGATTGAGGTCAAACCCTCAACTGATTGGCGCTTCACAATTAAGCACTGTAGATCGCGATCTCCCCTTTTCGGAAAGTGGTTATAATAGCCAATCGGAGCTACGGTTCAAAAGTTATGGCTTCCAGAAGTTGGGCTACCTAATCTCATGTTTTGTAAATATTTAAAGCCGACCCTTTTGTAATAAAAGTGAAAAATAATTAAATGCTAAGGGTAGTCGGCCTTAATGGCTAGATTTTTGGAACCTTCTCGGGCGGTGGAAATTGCCTATATAAAGAAGGCCCGTAGTGTTGTCTAGGGCAGTTCTGGGTGGATCTGGGTAATAATTCGAAGCTTTATCCTACAGAATATTGTAAGGGAAATGCCCATGTGGCTTTGCATATTGTAATTCTGAAAGTTTGTAATTCCACATTTGTTGAGATAATAAGAAGCCCATTTTCTGTCCTTGCAAATTGTTGTTGCTTCTCTGTTTCTGTTATGTGTTTGTGGCATTAAGGGGAGCACCCTTCATCAATTATGCCCCAAGGTTGAATTAGAAGAAAAGAAGTGGGAGAAGAAGAAGAAGAAGAAGAAGAAGAAGAAGAAGAAGAAGAAAGAAGAAGAAGAAAGAAGAAGAAATGGGGTGAAAGAAAATGGAAGATAGAAGTTTGGAAGAAGTGGAAAGAAATTGAAAGAAAGAGAAATTTGCCTCAAGAGAGAGAATGCCCCAAAATTAATCAACTGTTTAAGATAGAAAATTTTGATTGAGATCACAAAAGAAAATAAAGAAATGAAGATCAAAATGTGATCATAGTTGATTAAAAGTCCACAAGAAAGATGAAGAAAAACCCTCTCAAACTCATAATGCAGCCTAAAAATGAAAACTAACATGAAGTTTAACAATGCAAGCTACATGAAAATGCAAAGGTGTACTTGCAATAGAGAAACAAACATACGATCTTGTGTTCATCATTCATTATAGAATGTAGAGGAACTTATTTTCATCATTGGGCCATTATTAACAGACATCGGAAAATCACACAACCATCACTAGTCACAAGTGCAACTATGAAGATATGAATGCGATTTATATCGGAAACATCACACAACCATCACTAGTCACGAGTGTAACTATGAAGATATGAATGTTATGTACATTGGATTTGAAATGTGGAAAGATTGTAACATAAGCATCAAGGACATAAAGGTCAAGATGACTATGATGTTAGCTTACCCAATTTAATATAGCAAAACCATGCTCGCATCAAGGCATAGAAGCCAGGATGACCAACAGAACAGTTGTGCAAAAATAGTGAAGCATAAAGCAGAAAGCAAATAAAAACATGCCCCCTGCCCCAAGTCCTCTATCTATGCGTCATGGAGAGACTTATTAGACAAGGACACTCAACAAAAATCAATAACAATCAACACACAAAGAAAATATCATGACATAGCTCAAGCATTAAGTGTTGTGTTTAAAAATTTAAGTGTGTTAACCGATACTGAGTTCCGAGGATAAGGATCGAATGCTTGCAAGTAGGTAAGACCACATGACAAAAATGGGTAAGACCAAACTGATAAGTGTTGAAAAACACTCGATGTCAGGGGTTGTATTGAAAAATACAGGTGGGGTGGTATTGAAAAACACCGTTTGTGAGGAGTCCTAAAGACTAACGCATCCAAGAGACCAAAGCGAACACAGTTATGCCCCCTAGACAAAGACCAATTCCAAACCAAGGCAACAAGGACAAGGCATGATGGAGAAAGGCTAAGTGTCAAGGACACGCGCTAAGAAATAGGGGTGCAAAGGTCTCAAGTAGCGCCTGTTTCCAGGTTTTCACCACTTGAATTTTATTACAATTTTTTCATTTTTTTTTCTTCTCTTTTTTACATGACTTTTTATTATTTTTTTTGAATTTTTGCTACCAAGGCGCCTGTTTCAAGGTTTTCACCAAGGCACTTTTTCCATTTTTTTGAATTTTTTAAATTTTTAATTTTTTGGTATTTTTGAAATATATAATTTTTTTGAAAATACATCAAAGTGCCTATTGCTAGGTTTTCACTAAGATGATCATTTCTTCAGAACATTTTCTGATTTTTAGAATTTTTGACAATATATCATTTTTTTGGATTTTTTCAGGATCAATAATTATGTACAAAGGATGCCCCCAGACAGAATGGGCATCATGGATAGAACTTCTTCAGGTGCAAAACATTTATGGGATCAGGGAGCTATTCTTCCTCCTCTGTAGATAGTAAATAAGCACCTGTCCCAAAAGCTATTGTAATAATGTAAGGTCCAAGCCAATTAGGTTCAAATTTGCCCTTTTGATCTCTATGCTGTTGATTCTTAGGATTTTCACATAGGACAAGATCTCCTACTTAGAACTCTCTAGGGTGAACCTTTTTGTTGAAGGCTTTGGACATACACTTTTGATAGACCCTCATATGGTCAAATGATGCTTAACGTTTCTCATCTAGAAGTTCTAAATCTTGAAGTCTCATGGCATGGTAGTCTTCATCTGTAACTAAACCATGGAGAGAGACTCAAAGTTGAGGAATCTCAACCTCCAACGGTAACACTAATTCAACACCATATGCAAGGGAAAAAGGAGTAGCCCCAGTAAGAGTATGAATACTCGTTCTATAGGCCCACAAAGCCAGATTTATCTGTAAATGCCAATCTCTACCATTCTTACACATTGTTCTATGAAAGATCTTAAGAATGGTCTTGTTTGATTCCTCTTCTTGACCATTTCCTTGTGGGAAGTAAATGGAGGACCAATGTTGTTTAATCTTGAATTTTTTGTAGAGTTGTTTAATGTCCTTATTTTTAAACTGGCCTCCGTTGTCAGTAATAATCTCAGAAGGCACTCCATATCGATAGATGATATGGTTTAAAATGAATAGAGAGACTGTCTTTCCTGAGGCAATAGAAAGTGGGACAAATTCTACAAATTTAGTAAAGTAATTAGTAGCAGTGATGATAAATTTGTGTCCACCTGATGAGTTGGGATGAATTTTCCCAACAAGGTCAAAGGCCCAGCGCTGAAACGGCCAATGAGAAATAGAAGGAATAAGCTCCCTACCTGGACCATGTATCAGGTTACCATGTTTTTGACACTTTTCACATGACTTTTCAAAAGCTACTGCATCAATCTGCATCATGGGCCAATAGTACCCCACCCTAAGAAACCTTCGGGCCATGGCAAGACCATTGGAGTGTCCCCCACAAATGCCCTTGTGAATGTCAACTAACACTTGATCAGATTCTTCCTTTTCTAGGAATCTAAGAAGTGTTCCATTGAGACTCCTCCTATACAAATCACCAGCGATAAGGGAATGGCGGCAGGCATTTTGGGTAAGATTTCTATGTTCAAATCGGTTAAAAGTTTTAGGTACAATGCCATCACGAGTAAATGGCACCATAACGGCATGATTCATGACCAACAAGGTACAAATAATATGGCTTTCTTGGGAGTCAAAGGTAGGGTGATGTAGCTCTTCCACCAGGAATTCAAATCTTGACTCATGTTTCTCTAACTGAAGAAGTGAAGAAAGGGTAGCCATAGCATTAGCTCCTTTGTTTTCTGATCTAGGGATTTGCTGAAATGTGACAAATTTGAAATATCTCTTTAAAGAATCAACCATTTTATTGTAAGGTACCATCTTCTCATGTTTTGTTTTATATTCATCATTAACTTGGTTGATTATCAGCTGTGAATCCCCATAGATGTGTAACTCTATGATTCTCCATTCTATGGCTATCTTAAGTCCATTTGTTAAAGCTTCATATTTAGCAATGTTGTTTGTACATGGGAACAATAATTTGTAAGACTTAGTGATGGTGTAGCCATGAGGAGAAACAAACAACACACCAGCTCCTGAACTATTTTGCATAAAAGATCCATCAAAGAACATTTTCCAAGTTCTTTCAGTCATATACATAAGATGCTCATCTAGGAAGTCAACTTGAATAGGTGCATTATCTTTTAATGGGAAATCAAACAATTGATCTGCTATAGCTTATCCTTTTATTACTTTTCTCTTAATGTACTCAATGTCAAATTCTGAAAGTACCATCATCCATTTAGCAAGTCTACCTATGAGGGCAACCTTACTAAGTAAATATTTGAGTGGATATATTTTTTCTATGAGGTGTATAGTATGCACAAGCATGTAATGTCGCAAATTTTGGGAAGCAAACACAATAGCAAGGCAAGCTTTCTCAATGCTAGTGTAATTAACCTCATATGAAACAAGAGTACGGCTAATGTAGTATATTTCTCTTTCTTTCCCATTTTCATCAAGTTGAGCAAGTAATGCCCCCAAGGAAGATGTTGTTTCTGAAATGTATAAAATAAGAGGTTTCCCTGGGATAGGAGGCATTAAAATGGGAGGATTGGCCAAGTAATTCTTAATTTGATCTATGCTCTTTTGACAATCCTCATTCCAAATACATTTGACTCCTTTATGCAAGTTTTTATTGAAGGGTTTAGCTCTATCTGCCAATTGTGAAATAAATCTCCTTATAGATTGAAGATGTCCCTGAAGACTCCTCATTTGACTAATGTTTTTAGGAGGTGGCATATCTATAATTGCTTGAACTTTTTCAGGGTCAACGTCTATTCCTTTTGCTGAAATAATGAATCCAAGTAACTTTCCTGAGGTGACTCCAAATGCACACTTTTTAGGATTTAACCTTAGCTGAAATTGTTCCATGTGATCTAGAATTACTTCCAAATCATCTAAGTGTGTATCTCTTTGTTTAGACTTGGCCAAAGTGTCATCTACATAGTCTTCCATATTCTTATGCATGATATCATGAAAAATAGTTGTCATAGCTCTTTGATAGGTAGCTCCTACATTTTTTAATCCAAAAGGAATAACGTTCCAACAAAAGGTTCCCCATGCACAAGTGAATGCAGTCTTTTCTTGATCTTCAAGAGCTATCTTAATTTGATTGTACCCAGAAAAACCATCCATCAAAGAATAAATTTCATAACCCACATTCATATCCACTATCATGTCTATATTGGGGAGTGGAAAGTCATCCTTTGGGCATTCTCTATTAAGATCTCTAAAATCTGTGCAAACTCGAATGGATTTGTCATGTTTAGAAACTGGTACAATATTTGATATCCATTCAACATAAGCAATAGCTCTTATGAATTTTTCTCCAAGGATCTTCTCTAATTCAGCTTTGACTAGAAGAGCTATATGAGGATGCATTTTCCTCAATTTTTGTTTAATTGGTTTGACATTTGGAGCTATAGATAAGTGATGCATAATGAGATTAATGTCCAACCCTAGCATATCTGAATAAGTCCATGCAAAATTGATCTTCTTTCTCAATAAGAACTTAGTATAAGCTTCTTTTTTTGTTGGTGACAAGGACTCAGCCAAGTGCACTATTTGAGGAGCCTTATTTGCACCCAAATTAACTACTTGTGTTGGCTCAATAAGAACTGAAGATCGATCTTGAAAATAGCTAGGAAGATGATCAAGTACCTCATCCTTAGGCACATTAGAGAGGTTTTCACCCTTGGATACGTCATTTATTTTTACTTTTTTTGGTTCTGACACCGCCACACAGCGGTTTTCACCATCAGAACACCTATTCTTTTTATTTTCTTTTCTCTTTATCTTGTGACTAAGGTACTTGATATCTAGCTCTGTCATACTGGTAGCCGGTTCAATGGTGGAAGAGACTATGGGTTCAATGGAATTTAGGTAACAAGCTATCTCATAATCATTTTGGAATGTCAAAAGCTCAGGTTTTTGATAGTGTTGGGACCAATCAATAAGGTCAAAATGAATAAGAGGCAAGTCAACAACTAGTTCAAGGCTATAAATATGGATGATATTATCGCTGGTGACTGAAGAGTCAGAGTCTGTCAAGTATCCCTCTAAGCTACCCAAATCAAGATTCATCCTAACAAGTGCAGAATCATGCACTAAGGCAAAATTTGAGTTCAAAACCTCTAATCCTACACGTGACTCGTTGGCTAACTCAAATTGAGAACTATAAATGTGAACAACATCAACATCTCTATCAACTGTTGAGGGCTCAAAAAAAGAGTCCCACTCATACTCATTTGAATTTGTATCAGAACTGTGACTGGGATACTTACATCATGAAGGCTTGGGACATCGAGATGTTGAAGGTCCAGCTTCATCAAAAGTAGCATTTTCTCTTTCTATTAAGCGAGCAAGATTTTTTCTTTGACGCTCTCTCAAAGGATCTTCAATATCTGATTCTTGTTCTAAAGTTGCAATTGATGCATGGGTGACTGAAATATATGAATCTCCCCAAAGGAGAGTAGTGGAAGGGACCCAATCTTCATACATATCTTGTTGATTTGTCAAATTAGGTTCATACTCTAATTCATCATCACTCTCCAACTTTTCAAAGAGAGGATTGGTATGCTTTTTGCATTTTTCAAATCCTAGGACAACTGGTTTCTTAGACTTGCGTCCAAATTTAGCATGATCAAGAGGTTCAGACCTAGCATCCAAATTGTGATTAAGAGGGCCATACCCAGGATAGCCCATATTCTTGACAAAAGTATATCCTCTCCCATAAGCTTTAAGAGAAGGAGAGAAATTCTCATTGTGCTTATACTTTTCTTCTCTATATATCTAGTCTCTAACAAATGTTTCCTCTTTCTCATTCTAAATAGGCACTGATGATTCTACAAATTTGTCAAATAATGTCATCGCTGAAGAGGAAGGCTTCATCTCCTTTGAAGGTTTACCATAAGACCTAGGTGAAACTGGAAATGTGGTGAGGGAGTTGAGTTGATACCCCCCCATACCAAGGTCTATTGTATTAAGCTTGTCTTTACATTTTGCCAAAGTAGCATCAAAATCTTCTACTTCTCTATTGAGGGAAAAATGAGCCCCTACTGAAATTATATTAAAAGATAAAGTGTTATCCCCCGGTATACAAATTTCTATTCCATTGTAGGGGAACTTAACACATTGATGGTAGGTAGACGCCACTGCTTGCATGTCATGAATCCATGGGCTACCAATTAAAATATTATATGAAAGGGGTCCAACATCAACTATTTGAAACAAAATATCCTTTTGAATAGGGCCAATCCTAACAGGAAGAATGACCAACCCCTTGGAACTTCTTTTTTCCTCATCATAGGCTTTGATAGTAATTCTCTTTCAGGTATCTATAACTTCTTCAAAATAACCCAATTCTTTCAAAAGACTAAATGAACAAATATTAAGCCCAGCACCCCCATCTATCAACACGCGCCTAGCATGGGTTCTATGGATCATGACCTCAATATGAAGGGAAAGATTGTGCGGATGGCTCAAAGCTTTATCATCATCTTTGGAAAATGTAAGGTAATGAGGGGTAGCAATGTGATTAACCATATTCTAGAATTGATCAATATCTAAGTTGTTGGGGACATTCATCGTACGCAAAGCATCCTCAAGGATTTTTTTATGTCTGGGAGATAACTCTAAAAGCTCAAAGATCAAAATTTGAGAAGATGTTCTTTGTAACTGGTCAACAAGATTGTAGTTTGATTTAGCATTGACAGCTAGCTTCAAGATAACAGGTTTAGACACCACTTTCTTAGGCTTCCTGGATTGACTTGAATTGGGTCCTTTAATGACAAAAGGACCTTGACTTTGGGTAACAGCATTAAGGGCTTGAGATGACCTTCTAGAGTTGGGACCCCTAAGCACCACAACAGGTTCTCTATCAAAAATGGGAGGAGAGTCTTCATCTAGATCATAACCATAAGGATCTCCATTCATCATGTTAACATTTTCCTCCACAAATTCAAGCATGTTGATGGTATTCTTTGCATCTATATAAGTATAGTTGATCACAACTTTTCCATTCTTAGGTTTAGAGGTTTCCCCCTTTTCATGTTTGGGCAAAGGTTCCTTGAATAATGTGTGATCAGCGCTGGTGTTCAATCCATCTACTAAAATTTTTCCATTCTCAATGAGATCTTGAACGAGATGCTTGAGTCATGGGGAATTTTCAACATTATGTCCAATACCATTATGAAATATACAAAATTATTTTTCTTTCCACCACCATGGCTTAGGATCAGGTATACAAAAATGCACCGCATCTAGGGGATGTGCCAAATTTCTATCAATAAGTTTTTGTGAAATTTCCCCATATGTTTCACCAAGTTTTGTAAATTGATGTCTTTCACTCTTAGGCTTACCTTGCTAACTTGGTTTACTTTCTTGTTGAGTGGATGTATTGAGCTTTGTAGCTTGAACAGTACTAGATAAGTGTAACACAAGTTGATCTTTATGCTGGGAGGAATCCACAACTCCATCATTAACCACTTGTTTGTTCTTATTCCAATATTGGTTCTTCCCTTTATCCTTTTTAAAATTGTTGTTGTTTTGACCATTGTTGTTGTTATTTCCATGTTTAGTCAAAATCCCTTGTTCTCTCAAAACATGCTCAATTCGGCATGCAGTCTCAACCATGGTGTCAAATGAATCAAAAACCATTTTCTTAACTTCATACCACAATTTAGGGACCAAATTGTTAACGAGAATATCAATCCTTTCATTGTCAGGAATAGTCTCAGAATAACAAGAGCACTTTCATCTCCATCTTTGCAAGAATTTAAAAAAGGACTCTCCTTGATTTTTCTTTAAGTTACACAAGTCCAACAAAGTGATAGATCTCAAAATATTATATGAAGTGTTGAACAAATCTTTGAACAAGTTCTTTGAAAGTCTTAATAGGAGGAGTTATCTTAGTAAACCATTCCATTGCTTGCCCCCTAAGACTTTGTGGGAATAACCTTATGAGGTACAAATCATCTTGATGAAATTCAAAGCTAGTGGTATAAAAATGTCACACATGATCATGTGGATCTCCACTCCCATCATATTTTTCATATTGAGGAATTTCAACCTTTCTAGGAAATTATTTCATGTCAACACTCTTATCAAAAGGATTAGGACAAATCGAGTCCAATGAAAAAGAATTCTTAGGTCCAAATATCTTGGCTGCTTGTTTGAGCACTTCATCTATCTTTTCCTCTCAGGACAGATCTTGTCTTTTAATTTTTCTATCCACATCAAAGTTGTAAGGGACCTTAGCCCCATTATCAATTAGACTCTTTAGGATCTTATCTTGGTTTTTCTTCACATACTTCTCCACATACTGTTGAAAGAATGGTTCTTTTTGCATGTGCATAAAAATCTTGGGAGGTGTGACCAAAACTCATATTAATACCTCCATATTGTGAACCATAATGAGCACGTTGCAAAGATGGATTTGAGCTCCTATGAGGAGTTTGTCTCCTATGATGATCATGTCTAGAAACTCTTCTTCCTCTAGGACTAGGATATCATGATGGTGATCTTGAATGTCTCCTACTTCTTGGAGTCCTAGGAGGAGTAGATGGAGGAGAACCATTTCCACCACTAATATGCATATGATTAAATGTACCATGAAGTTGTTGAGCCAAGAGCCTAGCTTGCTCTTCTTGAAGAGCTTTCCTTTCCATTTCCATTAAAGCTTGTTTCTCCAACTCTAGACGTTTAATTTTCTCTTGTTTATGAATTTTTTCATCTTGGAAAACTTTCTTTTCATGCTCAATCCTCTTGAGTCTATCACTCATGTAGTTGTTAGGTGTTTTAAGAGGTGAGCTTGGTCTTGAATGTTGGAACAAGTTATTGGTATAAGTTGCATTAATGTGAGCATCATGAAGCTCATCCCCTTGTTTCTCATGTTGGGATAACTCACCATCATAAATAGGTCTCTTACCTTTCCCTCTCTCATCCCTTTGATGTGCATCCAAATATCTTGTTGAAATATGGGGTGAGGTGGGCCTACTATTGTGAGAGGAACCATTGAATGAAAGAGCATGTTGACTCCCTATATGCAAATCCTCATAACATTTATCCATGGCTTCTCTCTCTCTCTTTGAGTCATTGTGTAACTCATATCCATAGAAGAGTGAGAAGATGCTAAGGGGATACCCAAATCACTAAGGTGACTCTTGGAATCAAACAAAATCTCTGAAGTATTCCTAGGCGATTGATCAAATATGGGTCATTTTTTCTTATGTCTTTGGCGAGTTTGAACTAAGGGTAATTGGTTAAAAACCACTTGAGGTCATTTTCCTTGATTTACTTGATATCTTGTTGTAACTGGAATGAAAGAAAAGGTACTAGTTGATAGGATCACCCTAAGAAATGTTGGTACCAAACTAGAATAGAAAAGGCATTAACTTGTCCAAAAGAGGTGATAAGATAGAAATTTACAAATAGGAATAAGCCAACACTGCCATAGAGGTGCCCAATAACTTTGGGTGAATACCCTAGCACATATGGACCTGGAGGATGGTCTTACCCAATTTATATAAATTGAGATTGAAATTGTATGAAAGTGAATGGACAAGAGACTACAAAAACTCTCCAGGTGTGTTATCAAAGGATCTAAAGGTTTATCTTTTCAACAAGGATGGTTTCTAGCTTACCAAGCGCCACATAAGGTCACATGTGAAATTAAAGATTGCTAATTCAAGAGGTCAAATGAAAGAATCCTAAGAAAAACAAGCTTCTAACAACAGGGTAACTAATCCAATCTGACCCGGATGAACCCAGAAAACTAAAAATGACAGGATAGCAAGCTAAAATGGGCTCAAAAATGATGACAGCACTGGCTAACTGACGAATAGTTTTGCACGAGGAAGTGCCTGTCTCATGCGAGGAAATGCTCTGTCACGGGAGGAAATGCTCTATCGTGTGAGGAAATGCTCGGTCGTGTGACAAAGTGCACTGAATGACATGAGGAAACATAATAGACTGGTAAAATAAAGCAATACTGGTGTCAGGTTTCACGCGAGGATGTATATCAAGGTGCGCGAGGAAGTATTTCAAACCGCACGAAGAAACAGTTTTATCACACGAGAAAAGGACGTAGAAATCATATTTTATGTGTTTTAATTATCCAACAAGGTATATTAACAAATTTTATCATGAATCAAGCACGTAAAATAGAAATCAGGGAGTTCAAGCAATCAATGTCTTCAAACAATGAGCAAGGGACAAAGCAACCTTGCGCATAAACATGGTTAATGTCATAGTATCTCTACTCCATAAGAATGCTACTTGTGTATGTTCTGAAATGTTTTCCAATCATGCACATAGTCCTATGAAATAAAAAGTTGGTTGCACTATGGTTCTTAGTAATGGCTTGACTCTGTAACTTTTGCAACTTCAAGTGGGTGAAATCCAATCCCAGCGCACCAAGATTTTGACACAGTTCAAGAATTTAATCAATCAGGAGCTGCTGAGGAGATTTGAAAACCACAAGAAACTACACCCATGGACATTTCTTCCACAAGGACATTTATATAGAGTTTTTTACTACCATGGGGAAAATGGCTATTACTGCTTGAGGTTCCATCCACGTGGTTGACCCAATAAAGGGAATGTCCACTATGGTTAACCCTCTCTAACAAGGAAGACTCACAAAAAGGACCACATGGGGACTTAGTTTGGATTCAAGGTTTCCATGTTTCTGATTCTCCCAAAAGGGAAAAGAGCATAATCCTCTAGCCTCTTCACCTCACCAAAACATAGCAAACATGATTCATTGACCTGCTAATTTGAAATCACCTCATTCAAGGCTCACACAACAACAAATGACACCAATCTCCCAAAGAGAGAAAGTATTGCCAAAAATTGAAGTCCAAACCAAGTTGACCAATGAGATGAAAACAAAATCCTTCCCTACCTACAAGGGGATCTATCGTCAAGAAGAGCTTCACATGTAAAACAAGTGAATGAATCCCACTCTCTCAAGATCACCACAAATAGTGTTCATAGGGCCTAATTACTATGTGAAACATGTATGCAAGAAAGCAAATCTAGGTCCATTTTAGCGCACCAATTTGGAAATGTGATCTATGAAAGCAAGAAACACTCAAGCTAGACACATGAGATGTTCATTTTAATTCCCAAAATCCAAATGTTATAGAGAGTAACAAAATACCTCAAATCCAAAGCAACACGAATCATTTCGTTGTTTATCCAAGAAAGTCCAAATCAGAAACAACAACAACAAAAACAAATCACAAACCACTAGAAACAGTAAACATTAGCGGTTAGCACAAAAAATCAGAGATATAATCGATAAAGCAATGAAAAATAGATCTCTAGTGTGAAATCTCACGTGAAGATTCACACAGAACCGGGCGAGAAAATAGAAAGCTCGCGTGAAGATATGCTCTGTCGTGCGACAGAATGCTCAGAAAGTACAGAAATGACAGAAAATAGCAAACCAGATAAAATAGACCACTGATGCCGAATCTCATGCGAAGAAGTACTTTGATTTGTGCGAAGAAACACTTCGAGCCATGTGAAGAAACAGTAGATCTGGCACACTCTCATGCGAAAACCTGTAGAAGCTCGCGCGAACTTTCTCTACAGACAAAAACAACAAGTACGGAAAAGACAAAATTTTGGATCTGAGAATAAAATCAACTAAAAATAGCTATAAAGATAGAATACAAATCTTCTGCCCCATGGTGGGTGCCAAAAATGTGTGCATAAATGTTGACACACTTCTATGAATCATTCCATCCAAGGTTTCTCAAGAATGAGGCCTCAAATATCGATCCATAGCTCTCTAGTCATGGAGTGCAAAGGTGTGAAATGGAGGCCCTCAGATTGACCTAGTTAGTGCCTATGTAAGTACACCATAAAATGAGAGATTCAAATGCATGAAAATTAGTTCTACTCTATATGATAACAATGCATGAAAGAAAATTAATCTAAATGATAACAATGCATGATTAATCTATGAAACAAAATACAAATGCAATATTAATCTATGAAAATAAACATGATTCTAATCTATATGAGTAGCCAAGAATGCAAGAAAAATGAGACAAGAAGAGAGAAGTTGCAATATCCAAGCCAAAGTGCTCAAATGCTCCTCGAAAATTGCTCTCCAAACCTACAGCATAACAATACTTAAAAATTCTATATTATGCAAATGAGAAGGAGAAGTCTCCTTTTTAAAGGAAAGTGAACGATTGAGATTGAGAGGCAAAAATCAAAGGCTATGATTAAGAGGCAAAAATCCTACCACTTAGGAGGATGTGATGAAAAAGGCATTTTTATTTAATTTTCATTTAATTTATTTCCTTTTTCAACAAATAAAGTGCTTTAAGTGGAGATTTTTATTTATTTAATTAAAAGAGGGGTTTTCTTTATAATTAAATAAATTATAAGAATTTTATTTAATTAAATGGAGAAAATTGAATTTAATTAAATAGGAGGGATTTTATTCAATTAAAAGGGAGATTAAATCTTTTAATTGAATAAAAATGATCAAACCTTAGGAATTATTGAAATAATTGAATAATTGAATTAATTACAATTTGATCAAGGAAATTGATTTGAATTGAAAATATTCCAAAGCAATGATTCAGGAAATTTGATAAAATGATAAAATAATAAATGGGGCCCAAAGTCTAGGCGACCATTTTAGGGTGCATACAAGTAACAGTTTACATTTCAGATATTGTGTGTATCTATTATCAGAAGGTTGTAGCCTTCCTCTTATTGAGGAGTGAACTCTGGCAGTGTGCCATCCACCTTTAACAGGGTTTGTAAGACTCCTAATAGAGTCATTGTACTTAGCATTCTAATGACTGCTCCTAGCAGGGCCAAGGAACTCTAACAAGTTCATAAGACTAGTGAAATTATTTGTGGGTACTAATTCCCACCAGGGTTTTCCTCTGGCCAAGGTTTCCCCGTAAACATATCTTGTGTTATGTGTTATTGTTCATGTGATTTTCTTGTTAATTCTTTTATCTAGTACTCTAGCAGAGATGCTAGAGCTAGGAACTGTCTACTACAAATCTTAGTCCATAAAAACAAATAATTCTCACAATAGAATGTAAGAAAATTATCTTTAGTAAATATCGTTAGAATGTAAAGTGATAAATGAGTTTACTTTTTCATCTTTATAACATTTCAGAATGTATTCGTTAGACATAACAGTCAAATATTACTTTCCACCGACCCCAATGGTTAAAAAGTAACACTCATTATATGCACACAAATACTTTATCTTCATTAACTATCATTACCTCACAAATAGGAATCTCAAAATACATATTAATCTTACCACTCATGAATTTAGGGGATTGGTAATTGATTTTACTATAAGTGCTCCCCATAAGAAAATAATGTGCTTGGTTCACTGATGGATTCTCCACATTTCCTGGACTTGTGGAGTTCTCAATTAACTCTAAAAAATTAAATTCTCCTTTTCTCACCCATATATATTCTTCATATCATTTCTTACTTCATCATCATTAATATTTTCCTTCCTTTATCATTTTCATCATTGTTCACTGGTTGACTTCTAGTATACTTTCTTTCTCTACACATCCTAGCAAGATGACCAACCTTGTTATAGACATAACATACCATACTTGTTGGATTCCAAGGTCCATCATTGTCTTTGAATGTCCTTAAACTACAATTAACAATGATATGTCCATAGTTGTGACAATTAGAACAATTAACATTCGACCGACTACCTTGATTTATAGGTTTCTAACTATTGTAATTATATGACCAATGGTTATTGATTCTCTTCCTGCACTCATTATCTCTATGTCCAAAATTATTTCAATAATAGAAATATCCATGAAATTGATTACATCTACCATTATAGTTATCAATTCTACCATAGGAGTTTTATGATCTAGCAGTAGAACCTCTAGGTCTAACATTTGGACCAATCAGTTTAAAACAACATACATTAGCAATATGACCTTCCTTTTGAAAATTAAAGCATACTATTTTATACCTTCTCTTTCCAGTGTTATTGTTCACCTTGGGTGTTGATTTTCTTTCTGCATTGATGTCCTTAATACCAAAAGATTCAGCAACTTCAAAGTTTGAAAAACCTAAACCTTTTTTCTCTTCATTCATCCTCTACCTTCCAAGTTGTTCATCAAGTTTAGCATATCTCTTTTTGAATTTATCTAGCACATTGTTTGCATCTTTCAACTCTTATTTTATCTTTTCATTTCTTTTCCTTTTTCCCTCATTCTCTCTTTCAATATCAACTTTCTCTTCATTTGTATCATGTAAGTGTTCCTACAACGTAGTAACCTCTTGCTCTGATCTAAATAGTTGATTCAACTTCTCTGTTATCCTTTCATATTTAAATTTTAGGGAATCTTCAACAATTTTCTTGGAATCCTAAGCAGGTCTTCTTTTTTCATGTTCTTCAACCATCCTGACAGACTAACTTTCAAACTCTCTTTATTATATTTTCCATTTCTCTTTTGAGTCCACTATTTTCATCTATCAGAATTGTATGTGCTTCCTATGATTCCTTGGATAAAATACCTTCAAACAATTGTTCAATGTAGTCTTGAATTTCACTCTATTGCGCAACAAGCTATCTTCTCTTAGCAAGGGAATTCCTCTTCTTTTTGTTCAGTTCATTGATAAATTTTCCTGCATCCTCAAGCTACTTTCATACTTGTATCTATCCATGTTAATTTGTAGGGATATTTTCATCTAGCAGTTAGGATTAATATCAAGAGGACCTAGAGATTTGATACCACACTACTACATTTAGGGCATAATTTTGATGGCAACTTTCGACGGATGATTTTTTTTTATGATTTTGGGTTTTTTTTTGGTAATAGTCCCCGATGGTGTCAGAATTCTGATGGATTTTAAATAAACCATCAGAATTCTGACAGTTGTGAGAAATACATGAAAAAAAAAGTGAAATAGCCAAATTGTTTGTATTTTTTATGTTGAAGAGATCAAAAAAGGAGTGGGAGGAAGCGAATTTGAGGTCAAAGCCATGCTTGAAGATAGTATAATTGGTTGGGGTGTAATGTCTTGTAGCTCCACTTTCTTCATCTTTAATATGTGATTCATTTTGAAGGTATGTGATTTGTATACATTAGTGTTTATTTTATAGCAGTGAATATTAAAAATTGTTGTGATTATGACCTGATATTTGTTTCCTTCATTCATTTCATATATTTAGTTATAAACCCATGCCCTCTAATCTATATTGTTGCTCAGAGCATTAGCTTGTCTATCTGCCCATGAATCTATAGGCATATGCCCTATTATAGTTTAGTAAGAAAAAGCCAAAAACAAATTGAAAGGTCTAAGCATTGAAGTACTACATTGATCCCTCGTTATGTGTATGAACAATTCCATGTATGATTGATTGCTCATAGCGATTTCACTTTCTGGTGCATCCAATTTTGACAAGCTATCCCCCGCAAGAAGCAGCTAGTTTTCATTCCCATGGTGTGAGATTGATTGACAAGGACTTGCAAGAATGAATGTTCAATAGAAAAATAGATTCTTATGAGTCACGTGAGCTTAGGATTGATATCTATCTACCCTCGACTAAAGCTATGCCCTCTAATCTAATCATGATAGTGTTTCTTTTTCTTTCTCTTTTAGAGGAACCCTTGGTGATTTACTTTCAATAAATGCCCTTTGTATTTTATTCACTCACTATTGGAAAATATATGTATAAAAGGTATACAAACTTGAGAGAACCACTCAAAATATCTATAGCATTGTTATCATGGTCAACATCAGTGATTTCCATTGTCAAGAATGATTGTTTCAACACCATCCCTTCATATTATTTTCATATTTTTTATCAGTGTTTCTTCATTGATTTATTTAGCTATGATAATAAACATCTTGATACACATGAAATTATTGATTTTTAAATTTATGATTCGTATCACTTTCATCTTGTTATCTTTTGGGCTCGTTGGGATATGCTTCTATGTTTTATTCCCTTCTTACTATATATCATGGATTGATCTTATTGAGGGTCACGTCATTTTTATTTCAATGTATTTCACTATATTATATGCTATTAATCTCAGAGTTTTGAAACTCTACCATGCTTAATCTCATGCAAATACCTGCCCTCTAATTTTGTCCATAGTTGGGTCTCTGTCATTGCATTTCATTCACTATTCTTACGCTTCTTCATAATGTATTCTTCATGGACTTGTCAAAACATTCCATGATAATACTATACTCTATTGGCACATTGAAGCTCATACACCAATGTTATTCACACATTGCCACTCTTCTTGCCTTTTCAACCATTTCTTTGACTCATGTTATTCAATGATTTCTGTATGGTTACTTCATTGATGCATTGTTTCAATGTTTTCTGACACTTGTGACTGATTCTTGTCTTTAGCTATGGCACATGACATTAGTCATTATAGCCTCTTCTTATACCATATCTATCTCTCCATGGGACTCTATTGATTGGGATACTTCTATTAATTGAAAAATCTAGATACCCTTTTGTCTTTGAGCCATTAAATATCGTTGCACATTGTCTTGTTTTCTACAAATAGCTTCCTTTCAATATTCAACAAAGACTACTGTGTGTATGTGTGTGTGTGTGTATGCATATGTATGCATATGTATGTATATGTATGTGTGTATATGGAATCCTTCAATATGTTGGGAGCAAGCTCAAACATGCAAACATTAGCTGGTTAGAACATATCATGACAAGAAAAGCATGCAAGAGATTAAGCTAACAACAAAGAAACCAAATAACATCAGATTAAGCTAAAAATGAGTAA
>MU226514.1:2184873-2211655 GCA_018584345.1 Thuja plicata
CCCGATACTAAGTGACAACCTCTATGTATAAAATCCTCTAACAAGGTCACACCTAATAGTGTGTTTGTAACCTTTAACAGGGTTGGCTCCTAACAGGGCTCACTTCAAAAGAGTGAAAATTTGGGGTGCCGGTCCTAGTGGTTTTTTCCCTTAACAGGTTTTCCACGTTAAAATCCATGTATTATGTGTGTATGGCTTATTACTTTACTATTTTACATTTCACATATGCATTTCTGGATTGATCGGTATACTCTGCATATTTACTGAGTGTCGATAAATAGTTTTTACTGCTTATTGGTAATCAAGGAGAATAAGGTCAAAAAAGGAAAACCAAAAAATAGTTAAATTATTTTAAGTATTTCATGACATGCATCTTATAGGGACTTAATAATCTGAGTTTTATTTATTGGTGGTTAAGTTTAAGGATAAGTTTTTAAAACCACTGATTCACCCCCCTCTCATTTATTACTAATAGTCACTATGTATGACATCTCTAAACCAATAGGACACAGACGATTTCAATTCCATGTAATGCTTGTATGGACAATACATGATGCCCCAGGGCTAACACATTTTTTGGGTATGTTATGGTGAATTCAAGTTGCACATGATAATTATAAATATAAAAATTAACATATTTAATCCAATTGTATCATTATCTTGTAGGTCTTAAAACAAAGGGAAAATTTGCATGTCTAGTTTGTGGTCCAAAGGTTAAATCTCATCATTCAAAATGTTTAGGAAAGCAGGTGTTTGATGAGTATAGGAACTTCCTCCATAGAAATCATAAGAATCAAACTACTGAAAAATATATTTTCAATGGGAAAGAAGAGACTACATCTAAGCCACAAAGAATGAAAACTTGCCTATGAAAGTTGCAATATAATAGAATTAATGGTCAAGGTACTACCATTGTACCTAATGGTTTATGTTTGGAATTTATATATTTCTATAGTGTTCTATTTGTTGATTGTGTAATTGATGACCGTGAAGGTCATCAAGGCAATACTAATGAGCACCTTCCAAAGGGACTAAAAATTTATCCTAGATAATTTAGTAGGTTTCCCTACTATGAGCAACTGCAAATTGTGCATTTTTTTGATACTATGCATATTGGAAAGAATGTAACAGAGACATTGTGAAAGATATTGGATGGAATGCGTGACAAAGAAAAAATTGTCAAAATTTGTGGTGACATTCATGAATCCAATCATGCAATGAAACATTTCATTGAGTCAAATAGAAATGGAGAGCGAGTTAATATAAGTGCGCTTCCTTGGTTATTAACAGAGCAAAAAAGTGATGCCATAAAAGAAGTCATGAAAAAATCAATTTTCCACAGGATTTGTTGTGAACATAAGCAATGTCATATCAAAGAAAAGTGAATTTGGGCCAGGGTTGAAAATGCATGATTGGCATACCTTCATCAAGGTAAGTCATGTTCTTGTGTATTTATAATATATTTGTAACATGCATGTACTTTTCATTATATTATGTGAAAAAAGAATGACATGATTATTTTTATAATTGTTGCAGTGCATGCTACCTCTATCTCTCCCAGAGAACTTTGACAATAACATCAAACAAGTGATATACAATCTTGGAAAATACATGAGGTAAGAAATGATATATGCTCAATTTGTTGTATATATATTTAATTTATTTGCAGTTTGTTTTTCTTGTTATGTAATATATTGTAAAGTCTTGTGTTTATATATTTTGTGTCTTTAATGTCTTGTAGGTGGTTGTCATTAAATAAATTCATAAAGAAGATTTAAAATATTAGAAGAGAAGAATTCCTCATCTAATGTGTGAAATACAAAAGTGTCTACCTTCAACCTTTTTCAATGCACAAGAACACTGCCTCATACACCAAGCTAAGTAGATTGAATTGTGTGGAGCTGTACACACTCAGTCAATGTGGATGGTTGAGAGACACTTGAAATTTTGAAAGGCTTTGGTTTGAAAAAGAGGATGTTCTTAGGGTTCTATGGTGGAGGGATATATGGTATACCAGAGTATGGTGTACGTTACTGAATATCTTCCTAAACTTGCAGAAAATATCTATATAGATCGCATTTGGGATCTCGACACCGTTAGAAAATTTGAAGGGGAGTATTTGGTGGGAAAAGTTAAATTGAAGAAAGTGAGAGGTAATAAATTATAAAATTTTATTGTAACTGTTAACTAATTCTTAATCTTGAAAATTAATCAGTTGTAAGTCATCTATTTATTTTTTGTATAGCTGCTCGAGAGTGGGATGCAATACATTTGTATATTGAAAAGAATCAAGATTGGATGACAGTATGGATTGAACGATGTCATTGTTTAGGTCACACATTAACATAGGAAGTTTTGTCTTCATTGGTTAAAGAAGCTCATTGTAACGGAGATCCAAATGTTACACAAAGGGAAATAGATTTAGCATATGGTTTAAGATATTTACAGGCACTTATAAATCTGTTAATCACCTGTATGTTTATCAACTCCCGATGCAATAATTTATACATGTTTGACATATTTTTGTTGGTCAAACACCACAAGGTTATGTTTTACAATGGTCATAAATTTTGCATCAAAAATTTGGATGACACAAAGAAAAATTGTGATTCTGGGATAAGTGCAGTCTTTCAGGTGACTAATATTTCATCTAGAAATGACTTACATCCTTGAGAGTCTAAAAATTGATACTATGACATTTTGGATGATATACATGAGTGTGAATTTAATTCCTTCCTATTAGTTCTCTTCATCGTCAGATGGTACAGGCTATGACTTAATCAAAATGATCCTGAGAGAATTATTAGTGAACATGACAATATATTTCCAATGATTAATACAAGGTGGTTTGAGCCAGTTGGGGATGAGCACTATGTTCTTCCAAGCCATTGTGAGCAGGTATTTTACTCAGAGGTTCCAAATAAATTGGGTTGGTCATTTTTTGTTAGACATGATCCAAGAGGAAGGCCGATAAGGTATAATGTGATGGAGGAAGAAGATTGCAAAAAACTAGAAGATGATGTAGATGATGATCATGATTGACAGTTAGTCGATGATGTTCCTGACGCAACTTTTCTTGAAGAAGATGATGATGACGATGATGATGCTACTGATGATGATGATGATGATGATGCTACTGATGATGATAATGACGAAGATGATGATGATGATGATGATAATGATGATGATGATGATGATGATGATGATGATGATGATGATGATGATGATGATGATGATGATGATGATGATGATGATGATGATGATGATGCTGATGCTGATGCTGATGTTGATGATGATGATGATCATGGTGATGAGTTGGATGAAGAAGAAGATCAATGACATAAATGAAATGTACATTTATGTGATCACTGCTTAATCTACTTAATATTAATTTCTTGATAGAAATGTACAGTTATGCGATCAATGCTGAATCTAATTAATTCGTGATGAGCCTTATAATTTTTTTAATTCATATGGGATGCTTATGGTTTTTAATATACTTAGTATGTATTTTTTAATTTGAGTATATGTATTATGAATATTTTAGCTAACATAAGATAATTGAATTACATATATGATAATTAATGAATTTTACATTTTATTAATGGATGAAATAATGAATGAATGCTAATTAGATGTTAACAGGGAATTTAGAGTGATGTTAGGGGGGTTGGAGCCAAATGAGCTTCCACCTTCACATGGTTGGCCCTGTTTAGTACATAATATAAAACTATTCTCGAAACAAAGTGAAGCTCAACAAGGTTGTTCCTTATCTCAGGTTAGATTTGTATATATATCAGTTTTATAGATTCAAATTTCTTTGTTGAATTGTAATTAAGTCCATCTCTTAATTACATGTTGATCTGATACTATAACCAAATTTTGTGTGTAGATAGATATATGTAAAATTGATTTCTAGTTATTCATCAGATATGTGACTATAGTGCAGCTGAAAATGAAACTCTCTTTACAAATGTGTAATCTAGTTTAAGGTTTTATATTCTTTTAGTATTATATAATTAAGTTTTCATTGTTTTTCATGAAGGAATTTACAATCTATGGTTTGTCTACTTCTGAAGAGAATATGTTTGATATTTTGAGTTTCTATAAATGTTTGAAGTTTTGTGTAATCTATGGGTTTCAAAATTTAATTTTGATATTATTTGAGTCTTCAGATTCAAACCTTTTGTGATATCTCAGTGGAAGGTAATTACACAGACAAATCTTGTGTGTAGTTGTGTTTTTTGTTAGATAGAAATTGAGGTGTTATATAATAGGAAAAGGCATAAATGAAACATAGTTTTATTTTTCATTTCTTTTGTCTTGTTCGGTGATCTCAATCTTATAGAGTTAGAATGCTTCACTTAAGTTGGTAGTGGGTAGCTGTGTCTGTTTCTTTAAGATAGAAATTGAGGTTTGAGAACAGGTTGGACTACATTATAATTTGTGATTATTCAAACAAATTTTGAATGTGGATAGATAGATTAATGGTTTTTCAATAGAGATGTAAGTGTAGTAAAGTTGATGCAATGGAGATGTGAGAGGGTTTTGAAAATGTGATCACAATAAGGATCATAAATGGTTTAATTGAAGCCTCTTTTCAAGATTTATCTAGTGAAGGATGGTTTGAGAGATTTGGAGGCCTCACTATTAAACTAAAATGCAGAAGAGAAACACTTCACAATGCATAAATAATAGGGTTTACTATCCCATAGGCTTCTTTTGTCTTGTGGACGTTAAAAACTCTTCTATTCTATTCTATTCTATTCTATGAGATAGGTCTTAGGACTTTGTTTATCATGAAATAAAAGGTCTCAGAACTCCATTTAGGATATTGGCAATGTATTTTTTGCTTTGTTTTGTTCAAGCATACTGAAATTGTATGTCTTTCGACATGCAAAAGTTTTTTCTTAGGATTCATTTCAACATGTGAAGTATCAGATGTGTGCTCCTGATCAAATTAATTTTTAAGTTGCTCAGTTGCTAAAAGACCCCCCAAGTAACCCAAATTTGTCTTGGCTTCGCAGTTGCATATTTTTTTAACAGTTGATCTAGAAAAAGAAGTCTTTAGTGTCATTTCTAGTAAAAAAAGCCACCTAAAACTCCAATTGTCTTGCAGTTCCAAATTTCTATAACAATTGATTATGTAGATCATCTCCTTTATCTCCAATTCTTAGCTTGTACACATTTAATTCTTATAATGTGCACATTCACCATTGAAGCTAGTCCTATAGATCCCTTCCTAATGATCTAAAGAGCCATGACTCATTCCTTGCCAATCATTTTGGAACAAAATAAGGGAATAGGTCAAGGAGATCGACATACCAAGCTCTGTCTGGTACCAGTGAAGTTGATAAATTCCATACTGTTAGATAGAGACATTGATCCTCAAATCACATTTCAATCTATAGCACATGGTTGAACCCACCCTAAATTTGGTGCAAAGCTCAAAGTGAAGAATTTTTTCATTATAATTTATGTTTTTAAGGTCAAAATCACATAAAAAGGATTCTTGTCAACCTCATATCCATGCGTAGTTTGTGTAGTTTCATTTCCATGTCAACTTGAAAGTTTGTAGAATTTTAGGCTGTTGTATCTTGTTTCTAGATTCAATTGTGTCAGTGCCTTTTTAATCAACATTTTGAATCACACTCTGCACACTCATGATCCATCGTCAGGATGAAGAGTTCAAGAGGAGAAGATGGTAGTAATCATGAGCAGGGACACAAGTCTAGTGATGTAGTTATAATGCACCAATCTCTAGTGTTGAGAGGAAGAAATAGATAGATATTTTGGGAAAGATATTGCTTTCATTAGGTCCATTATACAAACAACAGTAAGAATTATAGATGACTTGGGTGTAGAGTGGGGGATGCACCAAATTTTTGGGCATTAATTGGAACTGACATTAGAAGTAACCTGGGGTACTTCATTGCAACCAAGCTATTCATGTATGGATTTAAATATAAGCCAGTCTCAAAGCCTTGAAATATCTTCGGGCAAAAATTTTCAATTAATCACATACATAGCACCCACACGCCTAGGGAAAAACCTCTCTGTCTGATCTTATGATAAATCCCTTAGTTATCCTAGGCCTGGTGCTGAGCACAAATGTAATCACATAGAAGCATTGAAATAAAAGTAACTATGTGTTGTCATAGGCATTTTGGTCAAGTGCTAGTGTCACTTGGTTATCATGTTGAAGACCAGGATTGAAATCTCCCCAAGAGGCATTTTGGTAAAGTGCTAGATGACAGGTATTCCAGCTAGAGGTGATCACATTCAAGCCAAAAGGAGTATCATGGAGTAAGAAATAATTGAAGCAAGAGGAGCATATTGGAGGAACATAGGAGGAGGATGAAGGATAGGATGAAGAGTGGATTCCATATAGGAGATCCAAAACCTTGAATAATTAAACTTCTGAATAAAATTCTCATCAATGTGTTTTTGGGTGGAATAGAAAAAGTAGTATGTAAAATTTAAATATATTTATATCCAATTGTGAAGACATTGGAGTACAGTGCAAAAATTGATATAACTTTTCTTCTTGATGTGCTTGTTCACTAGATTTTTCTACATTGGTTTTTTAACAATTTCAAGTTTCCAACATTTTCAATCACATTGTTTGTGTTTTATTCTTCATGTCCAAATAAGGTCTCCCAGTAAAATACTTTGAGAATCAAATATTGTGTATTTAGCCTTTCTTTTGTGTTATATGCCCAGTTATAGTTTGAACTTATAAGTACTTTAGTACCATTGGATCAAATAATAAACATGAGTAGCTGACATTGATGCAGGAGCATCCTGGGTGTAAGGGCAATCTTGCATCACCCAAAAATATGTGTTTTTCTATTCAATAAGGGCTATTTTGTACAAAGCTGCTATTTTTGGAAACTCACTATTTTTAGTAAGTTGGTCGTTTGAACTCAGAATGTTCTAATTTTCCAGGTGAAGGTTCATCTTAGTCATATAAGAATGCCAGTTGAATTTCATTGCCAGATCATCTATATTGGCGAAGTTATTAAGGATTTACTGTTGAGATTTTAGGGTACAAAATCTTTGAGCTCAATTTTTAGGATCTTAGAGGCTCCGGATCAAGGTCAAACCCTCAATTGACTTGTGCTTTGCTAGTTAGGCACTCTAGATCATGATCTCCCCTTTCTGGAAAGTGGTTATAATAGCCAATCGGAGCTAGGGTTCAAAAGTTATGGCTTCCGAAAGTTGGGCTACCTAATCTCATATTTTGTAAATATTTAAAGCCGACCCTTTTGTAATAAAAGTGAAAAATAATTAAATGCTAAGGGTAGTCAGCCTTAATGGCTAGATTTCTGGAACCTTCTCGGGTGGTGAAAATTGCCTATATAAAGAAGGCCCGTAGTGTTGTCTAGGGCAGTTCTAGGTAGATCTGGGTAATAATTCAAGGCTTTGTCCTACAGAATATTGTAAGGGAAATGTCCATGTGGCTTTGCATATTGTAATTCTGAAAGTTTGTAATTCCACATTTGTGGAGATAATAAGAAGCCCATTTTCTATTCTTGCAAATTGTTTTTGCTTCTCTGTTTCTGTTATGTGTTTGTGGCATTAAGGGGAGCACCCTTCATTAGACACTTATAGTATACAGAACATAAGTTAGCTTACCATCCAGGAAATGACTATGATATTTCTAAACTTTATACTCAAACTTAGAGACTAATTGTTTCCACATATCTTTAGCCAAGACATCAATATCCAAATTATAGTTTTTAGATTTACTAGTTGCATAGTCTCTTGTGCAATTGGAGTTGGATGTGTGGATGATGCATCAACCCTAGGGGAAACTATTTTTGTAAAAAAAAAATTTAACTCAAGATCAACCTCATGATAGTGAAACTACAACCCAAGATCAACCTCCATCCGCTTGGCCATCCTATGCAAAACATCTGACAGAGATGATGCAGAAACTTTGCTAGAAATTTCTAGCTTACCATTCTTGTGGGTGACTTGAGCATGTTAATAATTATGGTTAAGGATTCCAATTCTTCCTTTGGGAGAAAAAAATTAGGATTCCTTCCTCAAGATCATAATCTCCTCCTACAAACAATGGACTGGTTCCTCGCAATCAACCTCCTCTGCAATCTACTTCTCAAAGCCTAATGGATGACCCAACCTTTACATCTAGAAAGATAACATGGAAAATCCAGACATGAGTATCTTGGTTTACAATGAAGTACACCAAGTTTCTTCTAATGTGAGCTCCAATTAATTCCCAAAAATTGGACAAAGGAAAAGATTTAATGCAAATGGCCAAGTATTTCAATTGTTTTACTATTAACAGTGGTAAAATGCTTTGATATCATACTGTAACTAGAAATTAGGATCCTTTGTTACCATGATAAATGTTTGTTGGGTTTAATGGGAAGTAGTACTGAGAGGGGAGGGGTGAATCAGTACCACTAAAACTTTTTCTTATCCTTTAATCAATTAACCTTAGTAATCAATTCCATATCCATTCCATTTGAACTATATTATCTTTGTGTAAGTTATATCAGTACATAACATTAATAAACATATGAATCATTCATAGAAACATTCATGAACATAATTGACACATAACACAAGATATGATATCATAGAAAGCTCTTGTTAGGAAGTAAAAATTGCAGTGGGGATGGCACACACAAAACTTCACTATCTGCAAAATGGAAGGGGCCAGCTAAGGCTTACAATTTTGATCACTTTTGATGATCTACCTTGTTAGGAGTATCAATGGATACCTATTAAAGTCTACTATGTTAAGATCTTTTAGAAAAAATATTAAGTGTGCACTCAATTAAGAGATTTGATATTATACTATTAAATCCACTTTTCTTGAAAGGGTTTCTTACACTTTGCTTCACTTGTTAGAATGATAGAAAATTACAAATTGACCTGGTAAGTGAAATATCCTATTCCTGATACACATCCTATGTAGATTACATACAAAATAATATCACCTCAACTGTGATTTAATAATACCTTTGATTATCAGTGTCCTCTGTTCTTGATTCTGCTAACCAAATTCTTCTTTTTCTGCTCTGGTTCTTGAAACTCTCAATTTAATCCATAGATGTGCTCATTATGTTATCCTCTCCTTACAAACACATTCTAATGAATTATTACATCATTTATTTATATATGGATTGATTTCATCAAGTTGATGATGAAAACAATATTAACTCTAAGATCAGGCTAACAACTTGCACCTAGATCTCCTAGTCTATGTCCTTTAAATCAGTTAGACTAATTAAAAAAATTACATTAATGTTTCTTGTCCCTAAAGAAATGGATTTAAAAAAACAATTAAATATCCTATAAATAGAATACCCTTGCTTTATCTGACGTGGAAGTTGGATCCACTTTTTGCGGGTTGCAACTGACTTTCAGTCATGCTTGACTATCCTTCGATTTTTACTATCGGTTGCACTGAATCTGTTTCATCAGTCTACACTATAACTTTCATTTCAGGTTCCTTTGTCAAGTTCCACTTTATCTCTCTGTATTGTGGTTTTCGTTTTACACACTACCTTGTGTCATCAGTTCATTATGTACTTAGTTATTCTTTATGATCTGCCAATCTAATCTTCGATTTTCCCTTTACTGTCTTTCAATGTAAGCTTACCAAAAGTGTTTTTTAAATACTAATGAAAAATTAATGTCATCAATCTCCCCCTTTGACATTAGTATCAAAAAAATGATATGTGAAAAAAACTAACAAATTTTTTTAAGTATATACAACATATATAATTCTTAGTCATTTAATGACTCCCCCTATGTATATGTCAGTATATTTGTACATAATATATATTTTCCTTCTTCATATCACTATCCCTTTATGAATATACATATATATATCTACCTTTTTCCCAATCTGACTAAATGTACATAACATTTTTAATGATATTTTATACAAGTATCATTTCCCCCTTTATTTGATATTAAGGGAAAAGGTCAATTATGTTAGAGCTTATAAAAAATGTGTGAGTGAGAAGACTTCATGTCTTCCATCATTATCTCCCATTGCTCCTTCAGGTTTTCTAGAGCCATTTGCTCAAGTGTTATCTTGGCATGCATGTCATAGATGTTGTCGGCTACAGACATCTCAGGAGTTTCTATCAGTTGCCTCACTGAACTGATATGTTGTTGTAGCACTGTGAGATTTGGAAGAAGTTGATTCTATAGCTTGGTTATTTCTTCTCTAAATCATGTATCTACTTCCCACAACTCTTCTTGTTTTACTTCTATGATATTTTCATAATGCAATTTGACTACATTTTATCCATCGATTGTTAGGCTACTAGCACTGTTTGCTAGATCTGTATCTAGCTTTGCTATATTTTCACTATTTTATTTAGTGAAATTTTCAATTGTGCTTAGCTTTTGGATTAAGGTTATAGCTTCAAATATAATGGGATCTAATTATGATATGAATTCTGACAACTTTACCTTATTTTCAACCACTTCTTAGTTGTTGTTCTCTATAAGCTTTTGTTGATACTTCATTTGTTCTCTCTCCTCAATGGCCTTCTCAGCATCAACATTCTTAGTTGTGATGGCATCGGTGACGATAGCTAGTTGATCAATTATGGGCTTGCTTTGATCAATATCAACATTGGGTACAATTTGGTGTAGAATGTCCCATGTTGTCTCCTAGTACCATTGATTCCTTATGTTGTTTCTTCATCTTTTTTTGTAATTCCTTCCTTTGGCATATCTCTCCATATTCTTTTAGTGCATCCATGTCAAGTGTGGTTGGGTCACACTTTGGTATTTCAATGATTTCATCTAGTGTCACCTCCAACTTGTTTTTCTTTGTCTTCTTATTCATCTTCTATGACTCATTGGAATGTAGCACCATTGCTAATTTATCAGCCTTTTCTATTGTACTTGTTGATGTGACTTGTTGTGCTTCTTTCTTCTGCTTTGCATCGGTTTCAGCTCGTCAGGTGTCTGTAGATGTCTCTAAATTTACCTTAGCATCGCTGGTGGCACCTTTGTTTGTTTTCTTAGGAGTTCCATCTTTTGGTTTGTCTCCTTCATTTGAGTCCTTTGCATCATATATTTTGGTGTTCTCATTCTTGTTTTGAGTTTCCACATCTTTTTCCTTATCTCCTTCTATAACCTTGTTAGTGTCGGTTACATCTTGAGTGTCTTCGATGTTTTGCTGACCATAGGTGTTATCTTTATTTTCCTATTCTCCTGCATGCTTTGGAGTTTCATTGTCAGGTGATTTACTTTATTATTGCATGATATTGATATCTTGTATCAATATTGGTATTTTTCCTAGAATGTTCACCTGTGCTCCATCAATTGGTGTGTCCTATTCATTGGTTTTATCTTTTACAACAGTGACATCTTCATCCTTATTGATTTCATTTGTTGGGTCATCGGTAATGTTGATGATATTGGTGTACACAATATTTTCATTGGTGGTATCATCCCATGTTTCATCTACCACATCTACATTTTTATTCCCTATTGTATCATCTTCCTCTTTATCTAGCTCAATGGATGTATCATCTTTGTTTGCCTTATCAACATCTTGTTGTTGAAGGTCTTTATCAGGGCTGCCTTTCTCAACTGGCCTATTCATGATCTTGCACCATTTATTATGACTATCATTTTCAAGTTCAATCAACTTGCCTTCAAGAAATTTGTATGCCCTTAGCTTTGGTGAGAATTATTTCCTGTGTTTCTCCACCATTTCATTTATCTCTACCTTTGTAGATTTAGGCGACACTAGAGACACAAGTACTCTCTCTCAAATTTCTTTCTCATTTTCCAAAGAAAATGTCCAATGGGCGGATAATCTATCCAAGAGTTCCCATGGAGCATAACTTCCTTCAAATTGCATGGGTACATATCTGAAGTTATACATCTTAACTTTATCATGGCTTCTTCAATTTTATTTTAATCTTGTTGATTTCTTTTCCCCCATTTTCTAATATGTGGATCAGTAATGGATCCAGAGTTTGCAATATAAACACAAATGTCATCAATAGTGTCAGGTTCTTTTACCTTGACATTTTCTGCCTCTAAGGCTTCATCTCGCTTGGTGTCCTCTATATCGTCTCAGGTTCTAATGAATTTTCTTCCCTTCTTGTTTTTTCCTCTCTTCGGTGCAGGGGCTTTTTGATGTAGTACAAATTCAACCCAGTCCTCCATCCTCCAAAAATCTCCATAATCACTCTTAAATCTGCATATTAGACTATCTGTCTCCATAGACATATCGATTTAGAGGATCAAAATCCTTCAATAATCATAATAACAATGATATATTGACTCCATATTATGCTTCTTTAATGTTGTTGATTCTTCTCACTAATACCCGATGACTAACTCCATCACAACCTATTTTTGCATTCCACACCATGTGGCTTGCTCCAGTTCGAGCATGCTTGTATACACACGCTCACCACCTTCTTCCATTTCAACAACCAAGTTCAAAACATGATCAACCCCGCTACCATTATGGAAATGGTCTTTAAACACATTTGGTTGTTTAATATAAAACCTCTCTACATGTAGATCATTCACTGATCTCCTTCAAAAATCATAGACACATTGCCTAATAATCCCGTGTGGCTCGAACACCATGGAATGATATTTGAATCATTTTCCACCTTCCTCTTCACAGGCATAAACAACCTCCACCATCATGACTCCAACACTTAGATGACTTAACACTTCCACCACCTTTCTCTGCATAAAGACATCAACCGCATGCACCAGCACCATATTCAGTATTGGTTTCTTGGAACCATTCTCAAACTCAATGCATTTGATCAAAGATATAAAGTAATCAACATCTACAAACGGTTTTCAAACTGATTCTTTGCTTAAACAAAATAGTTCATTTAATTTTGGTTATCAACAATGAACCAAACCAAATCAAATAAACTATCCAACTCACAAGAAAAACCAAATCCATTTCATTGTTGGGATTCTTCATAATAGGAAACCGCAATAAGAAAATGATAATACAAAACATAATACTTCAAAAATCATTAATATTGCAGAAATAATATAGCAAGCACAATTCCCTCAAAAGTAAATTTCATTAATAAACATTGCAATTACATTTTGCATGGCTCTTTGACTGTCGCCAGAGAGCCCCCATTCTTTTCTCACTTTTTTATTTACTGTATTAGCCCATATCTTTTATTTTCATACCCCCTCTATTTGGTTACAAATCCAGAAGAAAGGCTTCAAGAACCTGATAACAACCATAACCAAATCACAGAACTAATTTCTAACTTCCCATTATTCCAACGGAGTCAAATGACTGATTTGGAGCTAGTTGCCATATGAACTAAACTAGTAATGTGTCATGGAGTTGATAATGAAGTTGTCAACTTCACGATTATACAAACCTTCTATGTCTAAGACACTTAGACTACTAACATTTAACTGAGTCTCACACCCAATTACATTAACAAGGCACCAAAAAGGCTTACTAAGCCAAGTTACAATAACCATATAGGTCCATAATAGTCCAGGATCATTAAGATGTTTCCAGTGCCGAGATACCCCTACATCATACTCTCAGACTTAAAATATTTCCATGTCCCATGGAAATGTGTGGTTGAGAGTTCTGCAAACAAATCTTTTGCTTCCTTGTCTTCATCATTGGGTCCATGCTTCTGTTGCATACTCTATCTCTTTCAAATGACTCCCCTTAATAGAGTGAATAATGGCTACTAGCCATCACTCTTCATGCTGCTACTTCACACCACCACCCTACTTCCATCTTATCCATACAATATTCAAGAAGATGCTTCCCACCCTTCTCTTAGTGGTTGTTCTCTTGCACCTTATACCCAGCTTCATCTTGATGGAGACAGTATCAAGATCCTGACTTGAGATCTTCATACACACAATCGCAACTACGTCCTTATTAAAGATATGATGGATCCACATGCCACCAGTTATATCTCTAACCACCAAAACACCAGACCTTTTGTTGGCTCTGATACCATTCAATACAAATTTGACCCAGTCCTCCATCCTCCAAAACTCTCCATAATCACTCTTAAATCTGTATATTGGGTTGTTTGTCTCCATAGGGATATCAATTTAGAGGCTGAAAATCCTTCAATAATCATAATAAAAATGATATATTGACTCCATATTATGCTTCTTTAATATTGTTGATTCTTCTCACTGATAGTCGATGATGAACTCCATCATAGTATATGTTTGCATTCCACACCATGCGGCTGTTAGAATGAATTTAGAATAACTAAGAGGGGAGGGGTGAATCAGTTATCCTCAGGTCTAGATGTAGCAAATAAAACTTTATGTATTTTAGAACTACTCGGTAGCAGTAGCATAAGTCAACAACTTTAATCATGTAGTTTACTGTCTATTGAAATTATCTTGTAGAAACATAACAGTAAAACAAACCATAATCATTCACACAAGTTGACACAAGTATTTAAAGTTGAAACCCAATATGGGAAAAAACACCAGTAACATGCTACCAAGTTTTCACTCTTCTAAAGTGAGCTCTATGAGGAGCCAACCCTGTTAAAGGTTACAATAACACACTGCTAGGTGTGACCTGGTTAAAGGATTTAATCACCCTATCAGGAGTGACCTTATTAGAACACTTAGAACATTCCACCTGAATGTCACCTTGTTAGAGGATTTATACAAATGACTGTTAGGTCAACCCTGTTAAAGGATTTAATTGATACAATGGTTAGAAAGTAATTAGCAGTTGTGATCTAATACATAAAACTTACTTTGCAATTCAAATCCAATTACAGCTCTGATGTTAACTTACTAGATAGCCTGCATTGTCAATTTAACCTTCTAATCTTCTTGGAAACCCATCAAGTAATCACACATGCAACTCTCTGCTTCTGTATTCAGCCTTCTCTGCTACATCATGCTAAATAGTAAATCAACTATGAAACCCTCTTGCATACACACATGTACTTCACATTCAGTAGCACACTTCAGCATCCTAAATGAATAACCTCTTGAGGTTATCATATACCTCCTTGTCTAGGTCAGATAAATCATTTTCCACTTAAACAAGATCGTAGATCTTAGGTTAGGTCAGATCCAATGGATCATTCCATCTTTGCATTAAATTTACTTCTCCAAAGTAGTCTCTAATTAAATCTTGAAACCATGCATTAATTATGGTTACCCATACATTAAATGACATTGATCAATCTTTAATTAACATTACATATCCCAATAAAATTAACTAAGTCGACCAGAGATCTCAAATCTCATCATTTATCCAATTACTGTAAGTTGGCCAACATCACTATTTCCACTTGGCAATTTCACTGGTGCTCGGCATTGAACAACTTTGCTCATCACAAACAACTTTGCTCAGCATAAGCAACTTTGATCAGCATAAGCAACTTGCTCGGCATAGAATAGTCAGAAAAGCTGTCTTTGAAAGATAAACAACTAATTGCTTTGCCAGAGTGCCAACTGATCAAGTACCCTTTTATTTGCCTTAACTCAACCATTCACTTGGTCTTCTTGTTAAATATTCTTCATCAACAATAGATATGGTACTCAAACAGATAACAATAGTCTCACCAGTTAAGGTTTGACAGCAATGACAAAATAACAATTGCTTGCATTGTCACTTTCCAACAGCGGCTTGCTCCAGTTCGTGCATGCTTGTATCCACAAAATCACCACCTTCTTCCATTTCAATGACCAAGTTCAAAACATGATGAAGCCTGCTACCATTATGGAAATGGTCTTTAAACACATTTGGTTGTTTAATATAAAACCTCTCTGTATGTAGATCATTCACTGATCTCCTTCAACAACTGTAGACACATTGTCTAATAATCCTGTGTGGCTCGAACACCATGGAATGATATTTGAATCATTTTCCACCTTCCTCTTCGCAAGCATAAAAAACCTCCACCATCATGACTCCAACACTCACATGCCTTAACACTTTCACCACCTTTTTTAGCATAAAGATATCGATCGCATGCACCAGCACCATATTTGGTAACGGTTCCTTGGAACCATTCTCAAACTCAATGCATTCGATCAAAGATATAAAGTAATCAAACTCTACAAATGGTTTTCAAACTTATTATTTTCTTAAACAAAATAGTTCATTTAATATTGGTTGTCAACAATGAACCAAAGCAAATCCAATAAACTATCCAACTCACAAGCAAAACCAAATCCATTTCATTGTTGGGATTATTCATAATAGGAAACCACAATAAGAAAATGATAATAAAAAACATAATACTTCAAAAATAATTAATTTTGCAGAAATAATATAGCATGCATGATTCCCTCAAAAGTAAATCTCATTAATAGAAATTGCAATTATATTTTGCATTTCTCTTTGGTTGCCGGTAGAGAGCCCCCATTCTTTTCTCACTTTTTTCTTTACTCTATCAGCCCGTAGCTTTTATTTTCACACCCCCTCTATTTGGTTACAAATCAAGATTAAAGGCTTCAACAACCCAATAACTACCATAACCAAATCACATAACTAATTTCTAACTTACCATTATTCCAATGGATTCAAATGACTGATTTGGAGCTGGTTTCCATATGAACTAAACAAGTAATGTGTCATGGATTTGACAATGAAGTTGTCAACTTCACAATTATACAAAACTTCTATGTCTAAGACACGTAGAATACTAACATTTAACTGAGTCTCACACCCAATTACATTAATAAGGAATTGAAAAGTCTTACTAAGACAAGTTACAATAACCATATAGGTCCATAATAGTCCAGGATCATTAAGATGTTTCTAGTGCTGAGATGCCCCTACATGACTTTTCTCTTATAAGTCCTGACTTTTCCATTCTTAAGAGGTGAACGAGTAAACTCTTTGGAAGTTTGGCTTCTGGTCCTTGAAGAAGTTGTAGTTCTTGGTCTCTTTGATGGTGGAGGAGGTGGTGAGTCTGAGTCTATTTCCTTTGAGTCAATCTTTTCTTCATCTTTACCGACAGACACTTGTTCTTTAGTTTCCTCCTCTTGTTCTATCTCTTCATCTTCCTCAGCTTCTTCCTCATCTACAGATAGAATCTTCTTGAGATTATTCATCATTTTGTCTTTCTTTTTCACTATATTTTTGACTACTAGGCCTAATTTAATTCTTGTCTTGGCCTCCTCATATGTGCCAAACCTTGTTGATTTTTGTCTAGTGGATCATTGATTAAGGCATCAATTTCCTTTGTTGCTAGATCAATGTTGATCTCATATTCCAGTGGTTGCAACCATTTTGTTCTTGCTACTATGGGTTTGATGTAAGTAAGATCTGTGTCAACCATGAAGCATATCTCATCTTTATATTTCTCGATGCGTTTCTCAAGGATTCTTACCCTCTTTTGCATTCGGTCTTTGAATAGATTAAAGTATTCAACCACAAAAGTTTCAAAATTGTCTCCTAGAGAATCTATGTGCTCATTAATTTACATGGTTACCGGATTGGTGTTGTCCCATTTTACATCTCGAACAGATGGGAACTTTTCTTGAAGATAAAATAAAATACACATGATTAATGAGCCAAACTTTCAGGTGTTTGACTTTGCATTCCTGATTATTTTTAGGTTTTCATTCAACTAATTTAGGAGTAGCTTAGATAATTATAACTGTGTACCTTTCTTCACAATTTTGTAAGTTGTGTCCACAACACCTGATGAAATACTATTTAATTTGTTGACCTGGAAGAATTTGTAGCCCAATACACATGGACCAAACTTAATCTCATCATTGATGATTGCTCTCACCTTCAAGCCACGACCATCCCATTTGGCTCTAGTGATCTTTTTTGTCTCTTCCTTCGGTGGATGCTTTAGTGCCTTTACTTTATCAGTTACAGGGTAATCGGTGACTGCATTGATGACATCTCGAGTGATTTCCTTCGGTTCATCCAACCATAACTTGTTATTGTGCATTCTTCTTTGCACTAACTGAATCCAATCAGTTTTGAAGACCTTAGGAAACTTTAGGGCATTAGAAAGTCCTTTTACCTCAATGTTATTGTGTTCTTCCTTAAGTGTTCCATCATCGTTACAAAGCTTCTGGTAAGCTTCTTTCATCTCTGACGTTCCAATTTCTACAATCTTGCAGTGTATGAAGGATCAGATGTCTTCGACTAGCAAAACCCTAGCTGGTATGCATGAAAACGCACCAGTGTCATCGGGTTGTGAGCTAACCTCTAGATGAATCTTATATTTGGGTTCCTCACATGCATTGTTTTTGATGAGTTCAAATTCATCCTTCTTTTCTTTCTTAGCTTTTACGGATAGTGATGTTGATGCCATTTTTTAGAAATTAGGGCTTCTGCCTAAATGCATCAATAAATGGAGTTGTCGGTCTGTAGAACTTACTATTGTGTTCATAATGATCTCTGATATTTTTTGAAATGCTTATAGGTTGAGTCGTGATCACTCTGTAACTTGGTTCCTTTCTTCTCAAAATCACCTCTGCTCGCTCTGCTCTGGGTGTCATGACAAATGAGTTACGCTGATGCCCTATTTATAGTCGTTTCCCTAAAATGCATGTAATAAATTCTCACCAACTCATCGGTGTTTAAAGACTGAGTTCTTTGGTGATGACTTTATCACTATCGGTGATTCTTACAATGTTTCAGGGTAGTCAAAGTTGACTTGGCCTTTACCGATAGGTTTCAGTAACACTAATAGCTTGTTCATGTGCTTTGTTTATCAATGCGTCTCGGTCGATACTAACAAATTTTTCTTGTAATAGATGTCTCTCGGTAAATATAGGCATTATTTCCTATGAGTGTATACCAATGGGTGTCGGTATATATGCATCCAAAGACATATTTTTCCCAAATTTTCAACAAGTATAACCATGATGCATCTTTCTTATGCTAATTTGGAATTATTTCATCATATTATGGAACTGATGTTAAGTAATAGCTTTGTGTTAATGTAGTTCCATACTTAGTTGATCTTCTTAGGTGGGGTTGGTGATGTCACTAGATCCATTGGATGGGGTGTCACCATTTTCATTGCTTGTTCTAGCTTCATCATTGCTTGAAGCTTTTATCCACATCTTATCTCTAGCCCTCTGGATATCTTCAATGGTGTTTCCATTGGGGTATGTTCTTGTTTCTATCATTCGATCTCTGTAGTCCTTTTTGAGACGACCAAATTTATGACAGTGAATGCATGTCATTCCAGGGTTAGTCCATCCTCTAGACTTTCTAGTCCATAGTCTCATACAGTTTGCAGCAATGTGGCCATATCTACCACATGCTATATAGTTTTCCCAAGTATTGTAGTCCCATACATATTGATTACTGATTCTCTTCGGTTGATATGGAGTTTCTTGACCTTTTAACTTCCATGCTTGCCTTTTCTTTATCTAGCATTCAAGACTTATGTGCCCATTCGTCTTGCATGTAGGACAATATTTGTCCATGTAGGTTTCCTTCTTTGGTTGATCCATTTTAGACTTAAATTCATATTCCTTATGTCCTTTCTTGTTACATTTATAACAGAATCCTATGAATGAATGATGATGATGATGATGATGATGATGATGATGATGATGATGATGATGATGATGATGATGATGATGATGATGATGAAGATGACGATAATGAAAGTGGTGGTCATGATGTCCACAATGACGATGATCATGGTGATGAGTTGGATGAAGAAGAATATCAATGACATCAAAGAAATGTACATTTATGTGATCACGGCTTAATCTACTTAATATTGATTTCTTGATAGAAATGTACAATTATGTGATCAATGCTTAATCTAATTAATTCATGATGTGCCTTTTAATATTTTAAATTCATATGGGATGCTTATGGTTTTTAATGTACTTAGTATCTATTTTTTAATTTGAGTATATGTATCATGAATTTTTTAGCTAACATAAAATAATTGAATTACATATATGATAATTAATGAATGTTACATTTTATTAATGGATGAAATAATTAATGAATGTTAATTAGATTTTAACAGGTAATATAGAGTTATGTTAGGGGGGTTGGAGCCAAATGAGATTCCACCTTCACGTGGTAGGCTCTGTTTAGTAAATAATATAAAACTATTCTCGAAAAAAAGTGAAGCTCAATAAGGTTGTTCCTTATCTACGGTCAGATTTGTATATATATTGGTTTTCTAGATTCAAATTTCTTTGTTGAATTGTAATTAAGTCCATCTCTTAATTACATGTTGATCTCATTCTGTAACCAATTTTTGTGGGTAGATAGATATATGTGACATTGATTTTTGGTTATTCATCAGATATGTGACTGTAGTGCAACTGAAAATGAAACTCTTTTCACAAATGTGTAATCTAGTTTAAGATTTTGTATTCTTTTAGCATTATATAATTAAGTTTTCATTGTTTTTCATGAAGAAACTTACAATCTATGGTCTGTCCACTTCTGAAGAGAATATGTTTTATATTCTGATTTTCTATAAATGTTTGAAGTTTTGTGCAATCTATTGGTTTCCAAATTTAATTTTGATATTATTTGAGTCTTGAGATTCAAACCTTTTGCGATATCTCAGTGGAAGTTAATTACATAGCCAAATCTTGTTTGTAGTGTTTTTTGTTAGATAGAAATTAAGGTGTTATATAATAGGAAAAGGCACAAATGAAACATACATTTATTTTTTGTTTCTTCTGTCTAGTTTAGTGATCTCAATCTTATAGAGTTAGAATGCTTCACTTAAGTTGGTAGCGGGCAGCTGTATCTGTTTCTTTAAGATAGAAATTGAGGTTTGAGAATAGGTTGGACTACATTATAATTTTTGATTATTCAAAAAAAAAATTAAATGTGGATAGATAGATTAATGGTTTTTCATCAGAGATGTAAGTGTAGTAGATTTGATGCAATGGAGATGTGAGAGGGTTTTGAAAATGTGATCACAATAAGGATCATAAATGGTTTAATAGAAGCCTCTTTTCAAGATTTATCTAGGGAAGGAAGGTTCGAGAGATTTGGAGGTCTCACTATTAAACTAAAATGCAGAAGAGAAACACTTCATAATGCATAAATAATAAGGTTTACTATCCCATAGGCTTCTTTTGTCTTGTGGATATTAAAAACTCATCTATTCTATTCTATGAGATAGGTCGTAGGACTTTGTTTATCATGAAATAAAAGGTCCCAGGACTCCATTCAGGATATTGGCAGTGTAATTTTTGCTTTGTTGTGTTCAAGCATACTGAAATTATGTCTTTCGACACACAAATTTTTTTTCTTAGGATTCATTTCAACATGTGAAGTACTGGATTTGTGCTCCTAATCAAATAACTCTTTAAGTAGCCTAGTTGCTAAAAAACCCCCCAGGTAACCCCAATTTGTCTTGTCTTCGCAGTTGCAAATTTCTATAATAGTTGATCTAGTCAAAGAAGTCTTTAGTGTCATAGCTAGTAAAAAAAGCCACCTGAAACTCCAATTGTCTTGCAGCTCCAAATTTATGTAATAATTGATTCTTCAGATCATCTCCTTTATCTAAAATGCTTAGCTTGTGCGCATTGAATTCTTATAATGTGCACATTCGCCATTGAAGGTGGTCCTATAGATCCCTTCCTGATGATCTAAAGAGCCATGACTCATTCCTTTCCAATCATTTTGGAACAAAATAAGGGAATAGGTCAAGGAGATCGACATACCAAGCTTTTTCTGGTACCAGTGAAGTTGATAAATTCCATACCATTAGATAGAGACGCTGATCCTTAGAACACATTTCCATCTATATCACATGGCTGAACCCACCCTAAATTATGGTGTAGAGCTCAAAGTGAAGAATTTTTCCATTATAATTTATGTTTTTAAGGTCAACATCACATAAAAAAAAGGATTCTTTTCAACCTCATATCCATACGTACTTTATGTAGTTTCATTTTCATGTCAACATGAAAGTTTGTATAATTTTAGGCTATTGTATCTTGTTTGTAGATTTGATTGCATCAGTGCCTTTTTCATCAACATTTTGAATCACACTTTGCATACTCATGATCCATCATCATCATGAAGAGTTCGAGAGGAGAAGATGGCAGTAATCATGAGCAGGGGCACAAGTCTCATGATGTAGCTATGATGCACCAATCTCTAGTGTTGAGAGGAAGAAATAGATAGATATTTTGGGAAAGATATTGCTTTCATTAGGTTCATTATACAAACAATAGTAAGAATTATATAATACTTGGCTGTAGAGAGGGGGGATGCACCAAATTTTTGGGCATTAATTGGAAATGACATTAGAAGTAACCTGGGGTACTTCATTGTAGACCAAGCTATTCATGTCTGGATTTAAATATCATCCAATCTCAAAGCCTTGAAATATCTTTAGGAAAAACTTTTCAATTCATCACATAAATAGCAGCCACATGCCTAGGGAAAAACCTCTTTATTTGATTTTATGATAAATCCCTTAGTTATCCTAGGCTTGGTGCTTGAGCACAAATGTAATCACGTAGAAGCATTGCAATAAAAGTAAGTATGTGTTGTCATAGGTGTTTTGGTCAAGTGCTAGTGTCACCTTGTTATCATGTTGAAGACCAGGGTTGAAATCTCCCCAAGAGGCATCTTAGCACTAATAGGCAAGCTAAAGTTGTAGTCTTTCTTCAATTAAGTGGTAGTTCTGTAGATGACGGGTATTCAAGTTAGAGGATCATGCTAGAGGTGATCGCACTCAAGCCAAAAGGATTATCATGGAGTAAAAAATAATTCAAGCAAGAGGAGCACGTTGGAGGAACATAGGAGGAGGATGAAGGATACGATGAAGAGTTGATTCCATACAGGAGATCAGAAACCTTGAATAATTAAACTTCTGAAAAAAATACTCATCAATGTGTTTTTGGGTGGTATATAAAAACTAGTATGTAAAAGTTAAATCTATTTATATCCACTTGTGAAGACAGTGGAGTACAGTGCAGAACTTGATATAACTTTTCTTCTTGATGTGCTTGTTCACTACATTTTTCTACATTGGTTATTTAACAATTTCAAGTTTCCAACATTTTCAATCACATTGTTTTTCTTTTATTCTTTATTTCCAAATAAGGTCTCCCAGTAAAATTCTTTTAGAAAAAAATATTGTGTATTTAGCCTTTCTTTTGTGTTATATGCCCAGTTATAATTCAAACTTATAAGTACTTTAGTACCATTGGATCAAATATTTCTGAACTTTGTACTCAAATTTAGAGATTAATTGTTTCCACATATCTTTAGCCAAGACATCAATATCCAAATTATAGTTTCTAGATTAACTAGTTGCAGAGTCTCCACTGCATTTGGAGTTGGATGTGTGGATGATGCATCAACCCTAGGGGAAACTATTTTTCTAAAATTATTTGTAACCCAAGATCAACCTCATGATATTTAAACTACAACCCAAGATCAACCTCCATCTGCTTGGCTATCCTCTCCAAAACATGTGACATAGATGATGTAGAAACTTTGCTAGAAATTTCTAGCTTACCATTCTTGTTGGTGACTTGAGCATGTTAATAATTATGGATAAGGATGCCAATTATTCCTTTGGGAGAAAACCATTTGGATTCCTTCCTCAAGATCATAATCTCCTACAAACAATGGACCAGTTCCTCACAATCAACCTCCTCTATAATCTGCTTCTCGAAGCCCAATGGATGACCCAACTTCTACATCTGGAAAGATCACATGGAAAATCAAGACATGAATATCTTGGTTTACAATGAAGTACCCCAAGTTTCTTCTACTGTCATCTCTAATTAATTCCCAAAAATTGGACAAAGGAAAAGATTTAATGCAAATGCCTAAGTATTTCAATTGTTTTACGATTAACAGTGGTAAAATGCTTTGATATTATACTGTAAATTGAAATTAGGATCCTTTGTTACCATGATAAATGTTTTTTGGGTTTAATGGGAAGTAGTATTGAGAGGGGATGGGTGAATCAATACCTCTAAAAAAATTTCTTATCCTTTAATCAATTAACCTTAGTAATCAATTGTATATCCATTCCATCTGAACTATACTATCTTTGTCTAAGTTATATCAATACATAACATTAATAAAAATATGAATCATTCATAGAAACATTCATGAACATAATTAACACATAACACAAGATATGATATCGCAGAAAACTCCTGTTAGGAAGTAAAAACTACGACGGGGATAGCACCCACAAAACTTCACTATCACCAGAATGGAAGGGGTCGGTTAAGGCTTACAATTTTGATCACTTATGATGATATACATTGTTAGGAGTATCAGTGGAGACCTATTAAAGTCTACTCTATTAATATCTTTTAGCAACACTATTAAGTGTGCACTCGGTTAAGAGATTTGATATTGGACTGTTAAATCCACCTTTCTTGAAAGGATTTCTTACACTTTGCTTCACTTGTTAGAATGAAAAAAAATTACAAATTGACCTGGTAAGTGCAATATCCTATTGCTAATACACATCCTATGTATTTTACATACAAAATAATATCACCTTAACTATGATTGAATAATACCTCTGATTATCGGTTTCCCCTATTCTTGATTATGCTAACCAAATTCTTCTATTTCTGCTCTGGTTCTTGAAACTCCCCATTCAATCAATAGATGCACTCATTTTTTTCTCCTCTCTCTTACACACACATTCTAATGATTGATTACATAATCTATTTATAGATGGATTGATTTCATCGAGTTGATGATAAAAACAATGTTAACTCTAAGATCAGGTTTACAACTTGCACCTAGATCTCCTTGTCTATGTGCTTTAATTCGGTTAGACTAATTAAAACACTTACATTAATGTTTCTTGTCCCTAAATAAATGGATTTAAAAATAATTAAATATCCTATAAATATAATACCCTTGCTTTATCTGACGTAAGAGTCAGATCCACTTTTTGCAGGCTACAACTAACTTTCGGTTTTGTCTTTCAGTCATGCTTGACTATCCTTCAATTTTTACTTTTGGTTGCACTGAATCTGTTTCATTGGTCAGCACTGTAACTTGCATTTTGAGCTCCTTTGTTGGGTTCCACTTTATCTCTTTGTATTGTGGTTTTCGGTTTACACACTACCTTGTGTCATCGGTTCATTCTGTACTTAGTCATTCTTGGTGATCTGCTAATCTAATCTTCTGTTTGCCCTTTACTATCTTTCAATGTAAGCTTACTGAAAGTGTTGTTTGAATACTAATGAAAAATTAATGTCATCAATGTTGTCTCTTATGTTTAATGCTTTTATATAACAAATTATGTTCTAGTCATATAGGCAATGGTTGGTTAACCTCTTTACATTCTTTATCTTTTATTTACTTATTCATGTATGCATTGTTATTAATGTGTATATAATAAGAAAAGGTATGTCTCAGAGATTGTGTGAGACAACATGTATATACTTCATTCAATAGTTTACTTTTGAGAAAATGATTTGTAAAATTTCTCTATTTTCCATACATTTATTATGATGTTTCTTTTTTAGCACTTGTACTCTCTATCAAATATGTAATTGAAAGAAATGTAAAGGGAAGCACAGTCTCAGGAAAATGGCCAAGTATTTCAATTGTTTTTACTTTTAATAGTGGTAAAATGCTTTGATATTATACTGTAACTGGGAATTAGGATCCTTTCTTACCATGATAAATGTTGTCTCTTATGTTTAATGATTAGATATAACAAATTTTGTTCTAGTCATATAAACAATGGTTGGTTAAACTATTTACATTCTTTATCTTTCATTTACTTATTCATGTATGCATTGTTATTAATGTGTATTGAATAATAAAAGTTCTGTCTCACAGATTGTGTGAGACAGCATGTAAATACTTCATTTAATAGATTATTTTTGAACAAAAGATTTGAAAAATTTCTCTATTTTCCATACATTTGTTATGATGATTCTTTTATAGCACTGATACTCTCTATCAAATGTGTAATTGAACGAAATGTAAAGAGAAGCATAGTCTCAAGAAAATGGCCAAGTATTTCCATTATTTTACTTTTAACAGTGGTAAAATACTTTCATATTATACTGTAACTAGAAATTAGGATCCTTTGTTACCATGATAAATGGTGTCTCTTTTGTTTAATGCTTTGATATAACAAATTATGTTCTAGTCATATAGATAATGGTTGGTTAGCCTCTTTACATTATTTATCTTTCATTTACTTATTCATGTATGCATTGTTATTAATGTATATTGAATAATAAAAGCCATGTCTAACGGATTGTGTGAGACAACATGTAAATACTTCATTCAATAGATTACTTTTGAACAAAAGATTTGTAAAATCTCTCTATTTTCCATACATTTATTATGATGATTCTTTTATAGCACTTGTACTCTCTATCAAATATGTAATTGAACGAAATGTAAAGAGAAGAATATTCTTAGGCAAATGGCCAATTATTGCAATTATTTTACTTTTAACAGTGATAAAATGCTTTGATATTATACTATAACTGGAAATTAGGATCCTTTGTTACCATGATTAATGTTGTCTCTTATGTTTAATGCTTTGATATAACAAATTATGTTCTAGTCATATAGGCAATGGTTGGTTAACCTCTTTGCATTCTTTATATTTCATTTACTTATTCATGTATGCATTTTTATTAATGTATATTGAATAAGAAAAGGCATGTCTAACAGATTGTGTGAGACATCATGTAAATACTTCGTTCAATAGATTACTTTTGAACAAAAGATTTGTAAAATCTCTCTATTTTCCATACATTTATTATGATGATTCTTTTATAGCACTTGTACTCTCTATCAAATATGTAATTGAACGAAATGTAAAGAGAA
>MU226514.1:2211705-2231092 GCA_018584345.1 Thuja plicata
TCAATAGATTACTTTTGAACAAAAGATTTGTAAAATCTCTCTATTTTCCATACATTTATTATGATGATTCTTTTATAGCACTTGTACTCTCTATCAAATATGTAATTGAACGAAATGTAAAGAGAAGCATATTCTTAGGCAAATGGCCAATTATTTCAATTATTTTACTTTTAACAGTGGTAAAATGCTTTGATATTATACTATAACTGGAAATTAGAATCCTTTGTTACCATGATAAATGCTATCTCTTATGTTTAATGCTTTGATATAACAAATTTTGTTCTAGTCATATAGGCAATGGTTGGTTAACCTCTTTACATTCTTCATCTTTCATTTACTTATTTATGTATGCATTGTTATTAAGGTGTATTAAAAAAGAAAAGGTATGTCTCATGGATTGTGTGAGATAACATGTAAATACTTCATTCAATAGATTACTTTTGAACAAAAGATTTGTAAAATTTCTCTATTTTCCATACATTTATTATGATGATTATTTTATAGCACTTGTACTCTCTATCAAATATGTAATTGAACAAAATGTAAAGAGAAGCATAGTCTCAGGCAAATGGCCAAGTATTTCAATTGTTTTACTTTTAACAGTGGTAAAATGCTTTGATATTATACTTGAACTGGAAATTAGGATCCTTTGTTACCATGATTAATGTTGTCTCTTATGTTTAATGCTTTGATATAACAAATTATGTTCTAGTCATATAGGCAATGGTTGGTTAACCTCTTTACATTCTTTATCTTTCATTTACTTATTGATGTATGCATTGTTATTAATGTCTATATAATAAGAAAAGGTATGTCTCATAGATTGTGTGAGAAAACATGTATATACTTCATTCAATAGATTACTTTTGAGCAAATGATTTGTAAAATTTCTCTATTTTCCATACATTTATTATGATGTTTATTTTATAGCACTTGTACTCTCTATCAAATATGTAATTGAACAAAATTTAAAGAGAAGCATAGTCTCAATTCTTTGAAATTATACTATAACTAGAAATTAGGATCCTTTGTTACCATGATAAATGTTGTCTCGTATGTTTAATGCTTTGATATAACAAATTTTGTTCTAGTCATATAGGCAATGGTTGGTTAACTTCTTTAAATTCTTTATCTTTCATTTACTTATTCATGTACGCATTGTTATTAATATGTATGGAATAAGAAAAGGTCTGTCTCATGGATTGTGTGAGACAGCATGTAAATACTTCATTCAATAGATTACTTTTGAATACAAGATTTGTTAAATTTATCTATTTTCCATACATTTATTATGATGATTCTTTTATAGCACTTGTAATCTCTATCAAATATGTAATTGAATGAAATGTAAAGAGAAGCATAGTCTTAGGCAAATGGCCAAGTATTTCAATTTTTTTACTTTTAACAATGGTAAAATGCTTTGATCTATACTATAACTAGAAATTAGGATCCTTTGTTACCATGATAAATCTTGTTTCTTATGTTTAATGCTTTGATATAACAAATTTTGATGGGTGATGTTATATTTGTTAATTGCCTGTAAATGTTCTGGCAACCTCTACATCTTAGAGGAAAGTTGGAGAGACAACTCTAAATGACACAAGCTCAAGATCACATCAAATTATCAGATTGTTAAGTCTTATAAATAATTCTGCTATCAAACTTAGAACTTGGTATAAGATGAGTTTCACATTTTTCTTATGCAACATTGCTTTTTTCCTTGCAGACTATGGAGAGTACACTGAGATCAACATCAAATTCCGTTAAGTCCCTTGTTGCTAACCTGGTATGCTGTGCTTTTGGCATTGTAGTTTTAATAAATGTACCTTTTGATGCTTAGATATTCTTAGGAGATTTAATTTTTGGATTATCTTGTGTAGAATATATTTGTGACGTTGATTGGTGAGGACACTCACTCAACATCAACAAATAAATCTTATAGGCAGGGTTATTTTATTGTTCACGGGATTTTCTTGATTCTCAAATCCCTATATGACTGGGTGGATCCTATTTTGTACATAATTTTGTTGATCTTGCTGGAATTGAGCATGCATCACAAAAAAATGCAGAAGGGACTAGGCTCAAGGAAGGGTATCATATATATAAATCAAAGCTTACTAACTTTAAGTACTGTAATACGTAAACTAAGGTATACTAATATATAATCTATATCTTGTTTCTAAGATGTTTATTCTAGTATAACTGCTCTTTATTTCATAGATCTTACCTACATACTAGAATGACAACATTACAACAAAGATTTGTATATTTCTCATATGTTATTTTGCTATAGCATTATATGCTTACTTCCTTTTGATACTGTGGGTGTAGTGATGGAAAAATGAATGGTTGCATACCTTAGCGTGACTCAAAGCTCACTTGGATTTTTCACCTTTCTCTTGGTGATAATTCCAGGACAACAATTATATGTACCATGAGTCTTGCATCATCTCATGTTGAGCAGTCTCAAAATATACTTATGTTTCCTACTCGTGCCAAAGAGGTCACCAACACTTCACAAGTGAATATGGTATGTTGTAATTTTTTCAATAGATGAAAAAGTGAGTATATGATTCAAGGTTCAGATCATAAATCGATTGTTCCAAAATGGGTTATTTTAGATAAAGACTTGGTTAAGAAATTGCAGAAAGAAGTTCCAAAATAGGTTATCTTTCGTTTCTTTTATCCATTCATACTTTCTGCCTTCTCTTCATCTTTAGTAATATATTGGATACTGTGCAGTGTACATAAAGGCAAGGCGCTGATTATTCTCGATGATTGGAAGGTATAAGTCTTTTAGGCCTTACCTAGTAGCTAGGACTAAAGATAGCAGAGCTCAAGATACTATTATAGTTGGTCTTCATCTTTGTAGGTCTATACGATTTAAGAAAAATTTAATATTTCATTAGCTCATAAAATGCGGGGATCTAAAAGAATTTAATAGATGTTATTTTAATGTATAATGTACATTATTTTAGTTTGACGCTGCATGAATTTATCTATTTCCCACACTAGTGGACTGCGGGGATAGCAATAAATAAGTGTACCCTCCCGTGGCCTAAGTAATATAGGCCAGCCACGGGAGGAGATGCTTCTTTATCACTGTCCTTGTAGTCTAGAAGTGCGTGAAGTAAATAAATTTATGCAACACCAACTTAAATAATATTTTATTATGAAAATATTCCTCGTATTTGATGAGATAATGAAATATAAAAAATTTTGTTAGTAATATGGACCAAAGATGGAGACTCTCTATGATGGTCTCTTGAGCTTTATTATCTTTAGTGTGTCGAGTCATCTCTTTTTCGACGCTTATGACATCTGCTTCGAAAATAATACTAAATGTATGACGGGCCTTCCTATCAAAAATTCATTGCATTCCCGTCAGTATTCTGGTAGGTTAAACATCGAATAGATTCAATTTTGACAACTATCATTGATGACAATGCTATACGTCTGACGGGTTGTCGTGTTGGAAAGTCACATCATGTCCATCGCACTTCTAACAGGTATAATGTCAGACAGATTCCATTTTTGACAGATATGGTTAACAAGACTGCTATACATCCAACACATTTTCCTATTGACGAGTCACTTCATATCCATCAGTATTCTGACAGATATAACATCGGAGAGACTCTATTTTCTGACAATATATCCATCGGAGAGTCCACACTTTCCGTTGGAATTTTGATATATGAACCGTAAGAAATGATATAGGAAGTTTCTATTAGTGTGGTGATTTCTGATGAATTTTTTGGTCAGAATACTGATGGTTACCACTTTTGTCACAATTTCTAATGCAATAACCCTAACGGATGCATCTGTTAAATGGTTGACAAATTGGCATTGCAATTCTGAAAGATAGCCATCAGATTTTGGCCTCAAATGTACTAGTGCCAATTTTGGTAATCTCATAAATGAGATGGGGGTGTATAAGTCCAAACAGGGAATGAAAAAATTCAACCACTAATATGATTATCAACACTAACAACTTCCAAACCAAAAAACATATAACTGAAGTAGACAAATAATAATAAACAATATCAAGCATCCACAACCTTAACACACATAACACAATAATTTTTATGTGGAAACCCTTATTAGATGGAAAAAGACAATGGTGGGGATGACACCCACAAGCCCACTACTATAGTAAATGAGTTTTCCTTATTAGGAGCTCCAAATACTCTTTTTTAGGGTTCACCTTGTTAGGAGTGATTATTATGTACTATTACGAGTAAAAATAGATTGGCTATGATATACCTTGCTAGAGGATTTCAAACCTCAATAAAGAATCTACCTTGTTAAAGTATTTACAAATAAGAACCTACGAATTTCACCGTGTTAGGGGATTTGACCTGCTACAACTGTTAGGGAACAACAAGATTTATTGATCTATAGAATGACATTGATCTCGTATTCGATCTTTCTTCTCCTTTCCTTCCTGATGCTATACTGATTTGTTCTCCTTCAACTCATGACTGCCAAATCTGAAAATATGATCACAACCCTAAATCAAATGATTTAGTGCTCCTTATATAGACTATCATTAGGTCACATAAGACTTAGAATTTTCCACCATAGTCAGCTCAAAATATTATCCAACCTCCTTGAAGTCAGAATCAACAACATCCAATATATCATCCTTAAAATGTATTACTAATATTAAAATTAATATGTTAGCATCAGATCCACTTCCTTAATCAAATTAATATGAAACTCAGACCAGTGATTATTAATCTCTAAGTTTTGTTGATGATTAGTGACCAACACTTAGTCATTCACTTAGGCATTTTTAGTTGGCTATCACTATGGATGAGCTAAAACTATGCAAGGCCGAGCAACATTATTGAGCAGTTTTCAGTTTGCCTAGTTACATTGCCGAGCCGAGTTACATTTCTGAGATGAGTAGGACATAGAGATGTTAAGTGCCAAGCGATAGACAAGTCAAGTGCTGAGCAGAATAGGTTTTGTATACATGTTAGGAATGATTCAAACTTTGAGGATAAGTGATTTGGCCAACTTGTATAAGATTTTTGGGCCAACTTATGTATGCATTTAATATTCTTCTACGAAGTTAGTTATGCATTTAATTGTTTTATCCTATGCATGATCTATTATAAACATTAATTGTAATACCATAAGGGTATGGGTATTAGATCTTGATCATAGATCTAGATCTCATTATCAGATTTGAACGGATATATATTGCTTATAAACCCTATTTTATGAGTAAGGATAGAGAAGACAAAGTGTGTGGTGACTGCATTTTGAAGTGAAATGCACAGAGGGTTATTTTTTCAAGAAGCAGAGATCAAGCAGAGTGAGAACACAGTGAACAACAGAGTAAAGTTATATCATATTGTGAGATCATAGAAGGTACTGGAAAGAGGAGATCCGTCATCAGTATCAAAGTGCATAATGAAGGATCAATACTTGAGACATTCTAATCATTGTATCAGGTGAAAATATCTTAACAGAGTGGTTCTAGTAGACCTTTCTTTATCTCCTAATAGAGTGCTTACTTTATTGTAAGTTTAAATCCTTTCACAGGGTAGATTGTAATTATCTTTAGCTCTTAATCGAGTAGACCTTTAACAGGGTAGATTACATTTTGTAATCAACATTTGTAGCTTTAATAGGCACACTTTATTACTGCAGTAGTGGAGAATTTTGTGGGTGTCATCCCCACCCCAGTTTTGCCTATTTGGGTTTCTGGGTTACCAATTTATTGTGTTATGTGTTATTTATTTCATTGTGTGGATTCTATCTAAGACTACATTAGATTCATATATGTATGAATGTGGATCAGTTTGTTTTAAGTGTTTAAATTTGAAGATCTGATTCACCCCCCCCCTCTCAATATCTTTCTTTCCCATTATTGTATTTCCAACAATTGGTATCAGAGCTCAGTTCTCTAAAAGGGTCATAATCAACTTGAAAATACAGATCTTGAGATGGAGATCTACAAGATGGGTAAAGTCATTGATAATCAAAAGATTGATATTCAGCTAGCACTACAACAACTTGAGACTGCTAGACAAGAATTAAAGAAGTCCTTGACTGCAAGGAAAGATTTGGCCAACCTAATGAATGACACTCATTACCAGAAAGAGGACACCACAAATCTATTTTAGAATGGAGATTCTATTGAGAGTGATGCAGCAATAGAAGATCTACTAGAAAAGAACACTACACTATGTGAAGAAGTCAAAAACTTGAAAAAGGAACAAGAATCCCAATCAATAAGAATGTGTGAAGTTGTTGAACAAAAAAAGAAAGCCGAAGATCACAAGGCTATGGTAGAAGAAGACAAGAGAATGATGACTACCAAACTTGATGAAAGAACACATGATGTACAAACTATGACAGTCAATCAAGTAGACATGGAAAATCAACTACTACTTGTGAATCAGGAGATCAGTAGGAAAGACTTGGAGATTGTAAATCTTAAATCTGAGAAAAGTCAATTGAAAGATGAATTAAGATATGAGAAAGAACTTAATAATAGAGTGAATGATCCAAGTACAGCTATGAGCTACTTTGAACAACTGGTGGAAGCATCAAGAAGACCTAAAGATTCTTCTGGATTAGGTCACACTAAACAACATACAACCACTAAAGATGGAGAATAGTCTAGGACAGGTGAAAGAAGGTATGCAAATCCAAGAAATAACAAACCTATTTTCCATCACTATGGGAAACCAGGTCATACAGCAAACATTTGCCGAAGCAAGAACGGTAAGTCCAATCCGAAAACTAATTTTAATGGTTACTACTTTAACTATAATAATTTTGGACATCAAGCACATGAATGTAAGAAAAAGGAAAGAAAAACACTAAGACTCAATGGTAATTACGATAACTGTCACAAATATGGTCATAAAGCACAAGATTGTAGATCTAAAGGTAAACAACAGTGGACATCAAAGGTACAAGAGAAATAACCAAGAAAAGGCAATACTTACAATTGGGATTACAATACATGGCATAGTTGTCATTACTGTGGTGAGTATGGACATGTTCCAGAAAATTGCATAAGGACACATTTCAGAGGTAAGTCTAAAAGGTGGATCAATGGAAGCCTAGTTTGTCACAGTTGTCTGAAAATTGGACATACAAGGAAAGATTGTAAGACTAGGGTACCTACTCCTACTGTTGAGAAAATTAGAGCACAGATGAACAAGACATGGGTTAAGAAGTCTGAACCATGCAACAGTGAAGCTAGTCAAGCCAAGGTCACCCAATCCAATGGATCAGGTGATCACATCATCTCCAACTAAGAAAAAGAGGTATGTAAGGAACTGTATCTAAAATTATTATCTTACATCAATTCCTAACATGAAATGTACAAAAGTACATATTTTCATATGTTAAGATGCACCAGGACATATTTTTGAAGACAAATGTCAAGATGAGCCAATTGCACTAATAGGTTCCAAGCACCAATCATGGACACTAAGGCCAAGTTCTTTAGTGAGTGTCGAGTTTTGTTGGCCGAGTAAAATTTTGTGAAGGCTGAGTTTAGTAAGCCAAGTAGGATGAAAGTTGTGTTAAATCCAAGGACAGCTGGCTTGCACTAACTCAACGGGAAGAAAATTCATTACTTACCTACCTTGACCTTTCAAAGTCTATAAAGGATGAACAGTTGACACTTCATTTTTACCTTGCGATTTTTACTGTATATAGAGTGATTGAAGTAATTTGCAGAATTGATCTTAACAAAGTTAGCATCAAAGATTTCATCAGCGTGTCATCAGTAATCCTAAGGTGAATAGTGCAAAGAGATACTTGCCGAGGTACTCTATTTTTCATCTTTCAAACCCTAATTTCAAGATTATGGCTACAAGTTCTTTCACACCAGCTAAGAATATGGAGGGAGAACAACAACAAATTCAGTTAGTATGGAGTGATGAATGTGAACCTCTCAACTTTAGAGCCATTCCTGAAAGTGTGATTCAGAGTGATTTAATGGGAACCCTCTCATCCATTCCACCCAAGGTACTTATGATCCATGATGTTTGATCATGTTATATGGTTAAGATTGGTGAAGTAGGTGATAGTGAATTAATGAAATCCTACAACAAATTGTGTGTCAATGGAGTTCTGAAGGTTGAATTCAAACATTTAGCCGACAAAGGGTTAAATCATGCCCTAGATTTTCCAAAAGGTTTCAAAGATGAATGGATTAAGGTTATCCTTAGCTGAGTTCATGACATGTGTATGTGGTTGGATAATGGACCAGTCAAGATCACCAAAAGCATGATTCATCGAGTGACTGGATATCCTGTAGTGAACAAAAAATGAACAATGAGAGATAACAACAAAGAAGAAATTACACTAAACACTGGAGCCGTATGGAACAACAGAGGTATGACTATCTCTACAATTATAGATCTAGAACTTGATTTTGGAGTAAGAGTAATAGCACATAAGTTCTATCAGTCGAGAAGATTGGATAGTGTTCCTTGTACAACCATTGATCAGGCATGGAAAATTGTTAAGAAGAATCACACATATGATATTGCTGAACTACAATAGACACAATTAGCCAAGAATCTAGCATCAATCAGAAAGGCTAAGAACTCATCATGTAAGTTTGGTTCCTTACTAGTCTATATATTTTTCTACATTCAGGATACATTTCCTACATTGGGAAATATTGTTTGGAAAAAGGATAGACCCATAATAGTTTAGATTAGTGAATATATTGAGAAACTAGGGAGTAATTTCAATAGCATTATGGGGAGCTATTTTTTGGAATTCAAAAAGATAATGAGATTGAGGACTAGGATTCCTAAGTCACTAGTGGAGAAGCACTATGAAGAAATCTATTTTCTAGTTGATATAGATAAAACTTATATCCAAGTAGTGACACCTAGGATAACATGCTTAGAACCATTTCCATATGAAATTAACATTGATGAAGCATCATCTACCATCATTGCACTCCTAGCCGAGGCAATTGATACTACAATAGAGAGATCTGGAAACTTTGAAAAAGCCAAAGCTAAAATTTCTAGAAGCTTGAATGAGGGAACTATGGAGAGGAAAAGAAAGAAGATTGTGAAAAATCTGAAGAAAATGGTTGGTTTAGGTAGTGATGAAGAACCTAAGGTTGCACCTTTAGGCTTGCCACTGGACAAGGTGAGGATATTTCTATAGAGGAGGAAGTGAGTGCATTAGAAGAGGTCACTAAGAAAGCTAAGGGAAAAAGACCACCAATTGTCATAGTAACCAAGCCGAGAAAAGCTAAACCTAAGGTTACACCTCCTGCAGCTAATCATCCAAGGACTAGAGCATCTACTATTACTTCTCCACCAAAAGTACAAACTAAAGTGTATGGTAAGAGGAAATTTGCAGAAAGTAGTTCTGGAAAGGAAGCTAAGGTTGCTCCTAAGGCTGAGCCGAGTAAGCTAGCAAAAAGACCAAGAAGGAGATTAAATTTGGGGATAGATAGTGATGAGGAAAAGATAGAAACTGATGAACCCAGCAACATACCTACAACACAATTCAAGAAACCAGCAAGTATTGATGAGGTATGTGACACTTTGAGGAATTCAGCAGTGTTAGAAACTTTTAAGTTCATTAAGTATGAGAAATTGAAAAATGTGGATAGGCACAAAGTTCAGGAAGCACTCTTGGACATGATGAGTACTTTCAAATTAAATCCTACAGAGATAGGAAATCATGTTCCAAATGAACTATATGATTTTCTGTCAAGCAAATGGGAATTTGTACTTGCCACAGAAAGATAGATCAGGGAAGGAACTCTAGCCTAGGTAATACCTGAGTTAACCTCAAAACAAAGAGCCAAATTCATTAAGGATTACAAGAATAGGTTTGTTCCTAAACTCAGAGGCTGTGCTATTCTAAAAAATGATATTGAAGGTATAGTACAACAAAGCACAAGGATCTAGAAGGAAATCTTTGGACTGGCCATTCCAAAAGATAAGAAATATGGTGAAGGGACATCCAAGAAAAAGACAAAAGAAGTTGAAGTGAAGACTACCCCTGAGCCACAGATAACACAAGATCAAATTGCCATTGAACATGACAAAACCAAAGGTGCATTAGACTCAACTAATTCTGTTGATCTGACTGCGGACAGTCCTATGGATTTCATAGTTGATGATCCAAGAAATTTGAATGCCAAGGAATAAGATATGCCGAGTGGTAAACAAACTGATTCACCTATTAAGGTAACTGATACTGAAGAAGGAAACACCACAGCATCTGATGAGATAATTGAAGTTGTCAATGATCAGAAAATTGAAGAGAAATAGAAACCAAATGAACAAGAGGTAACTTGACAGAATCCACCTATTTTGGAGGTAGTAAAAATAGTTTTAGATAGTGGAGTAGTGATAACAGATACTGTTGATAAGCCTAAAGAAGAAGAGGCAATGCAAGTTTTTGTTGATCTACCACACTCTGCATCATCGACTCGCACTGGTCCTAAAACTAGAAGTATGCCGAACCCCCAGACAATATTGATAGAATTGAAAGAGGCATTAGACATTGACATTGTCAAAGGGAAAGATATTATGCTACCGAGCATAAGTTCTTTAGAGGTGAAGAAAAAGAAAATTCTGAAGAAGAAGTCTCAGATTCTAGATGTAACATTAGATGAAGTCATTGTGATTCCATAATGGGATCCCAATGAGTTATCTTTTGAACAAATAGGGACTCTTCAAGAATTAATTAAGAGGAAGAAGAGACGGGAAGAGATGAAAATAGAAAAAAAGCAAAAGCAGGTGTTTCATGACATCAAAGACATATTTGCAAAGGCTTTTGACTTAGAGGATGAATTGCCTCAAGCTCCAATAATTGATCAGCTAGTCAACATTGTACAGAAGGTAATTGATGAGGACATAGACAGCAATGAAAAGCTTCTACAATGGTCCAGGAGAATATTTCAGAGCGAAGTTCTAGAGAAAATCTCAGAAGAGATTGTAACAAAATAGGTTGAACTTTCTATTCTTGTAGAAACTTTAGAGAAAGTTACAGCCAATGTTTATTCTTTGTACGGAAAATTATGTGATGTTGAATTTTTGACAAAGGATAATCTACAGCTTGTTGAGAAACTACAGTTAGATTTGAGATCAATTGGCACTACTTTGGGTAAAGATACTACTTCTAGTTCTTTACATCTTACTAAGTTGATAAATGCACAACAGAGAATAGCCGAGCTTATGGCTTAAGAAGGTTGAATAAGAGCCAAATTGATAACTATTCAGACAAGCATGTTGCCTCACTTGGAGGTAATATAGAAGGAAATTTCAATTGCAAAGGAGTTATCATAGAGCAATGCAAATCTATCGACTGCAGAAAGTTTAGTGAGTCTAGCTGCCGAGCTAGAAATCAAACTAGAAGTTATGAAGATTGCTAAGGAAAGCTGGGATACTACATTTGAATCAACCTTGTAGCTTCATAAACAATTTTTGGATAAGTACAACTTAACCCCACCAGCAATCAATGACAAAAATAAGGGGGAAGATGGTAAGGAAATTGGAAAGGATACAATATGATACATCAGTATAGAACAGGTACACTTGTATATAATTTTTGAAGGCATGTAAAAAATTTTGTATGGATTATTTCTGAGTATATTCCTAGGGGGAGTACTTAGTATACTTAGGCAATATTTTGATGAAATGAAAAGAAGTAATGATAAGTATTTTTTCCACTAATACCAAAGGGGGATATTGTTAATCTCTAAGCTCTATTGATGATTAGTGACCAACACTTAGTCATTCACTTAGGTAGTTTTAGTTGGCTATCACTATGGTCGAGCTAAAACTATGAAAGGCCGAGCAACATTGCCAAGCAGTTTTTTAGTTTGCCTAGTTACATTGCTGAGCCGCGTTACATTTCTGAGCTGAGTAGGACATAGAGATGTTAAGTGTCGAGCGACAGGCAAGTCAAGTGCTGAGTAGAACAGTTTGTGTATACATGTCAAGAATGATTCAAACTTTGAGGATAAGTGATCTAGCCGACTTGTATAAGATTTTTAAGCCAACTTATGTATGCATTTATTATTCTTCTACGAAGTTAGCTATGCATTTAATTCTTTTATCCTATGCATGATCTATTATAAACATTAATTGTAATACCATCAAGGTATGGGTATTAGATCTTGATCATTGATCTAGATCTCGTTATAAGATTTGAATGGATATATTAGATTGCTTCTAAACCCTATTTTACATGAGTAAGGATAGAGCAGACAAAGTGTGTGGTGAGTGAATTTTGAAGTGAAATGCACAGAGGGTTATTTTTTCAAGAAACAGAGATCAAGTAGAGTGAGAACACAGTGAACAACAGAGTAAATTTATATCAGATTGTGAGATCATAGAGGGTACTGGAAAGAGGAGATCCATCATCAACATCAGAGTGCATAACAAAGGATCAATACTTGAGACATTCTAATCATTATATCAGGTTAAAATCTCTTAATAGAGTGGTTCTAGTAGACCTTTCTTTATCTCCTAATAGAGTGCTTAATTTATTGTAAGTTGAAATCCTTTCACAGGGTAGATTGTAATGATCTTTAGCTCTTAACCGAGAAGACCTTTAACAGGGTAGATTACATTTTGTAATAAACATTTGTAGCTTTAACAGGCACACTTTATTACTGCAGTAGTGCAGAATTTTGTGGGTGTCATCCCCACCCCAGTTTTACCTATTTGGGTTTCTGTGTTACCAAGTTATTGTGTTATGTGTTATTTATTTCATTGTGTGGATGCTATCTAAGATTACATTAGATTCATATATGTATGAATGTGGATCAGTTTGTTTTAAGTGTTTAAATTTGAAGATTTGATTCACCCCCCCTCTCAATATCTTGCTTTCCGATTATTGTATTTCCAATGGTGATCAGATAGGTAGACTTCCTTCTCACTCAAAACATAATTCAATCATAACTTAAGATAAACTATTGTGATTGGAGTCAAGGATTCCACATACCATATACATATTGTATCATTGATCAGTAACATATGAATCTTTCCTCAACTCGATGGCTACCACAATATGTGTCCAATATTATTCTTCCTGAATACCAGTCAACATAAATAGTTGATCTCCCCTTTACCAATAATGTGTAGTTCTTACCGATCAATGTAATCGTGATAACTAAATATATTTTCATCAAGAACAACCAATTATGCATCCACTCATGATTGCTCCATATCTCCTCCAAAACTATCATAATGGCAACAATTTGGTCATTGACAATGTCACTCATAGATTAGTTCTTATAAAGATAAGGGATATTATTCAATAAATGTAAGAATTAATAATTTGGGTTATTCATTAAAGGAAGAGGTTATGTGTGTGTGAATACTTTTAGAGCTCTATATAGTTACACAACTAGTACAATAGGGAAGCATGCCTGATTCACCTATCTATGGAGGTGATTTCTCCTAATGGATTATTGACAATTTGCCTAGGGTTTAACCCTATTCTTGAGTGTCACATTGGGAGAGATGTTCATGAATTTTTGTTGGATTTTTAATGGTACATTTAATATCATTATTTGGAGAAGTAGACAATTTAGACCTGAGTGCATCCTAGGAGAAGATTTCCATTGCAATCTTAGGAAAAATAAAATGGCTGAAATAGAATCAATAAAGAGATAATTATTTATTGGTTGAATAATGTTCATGAATTTGATATATAGTTATTAATTCATGAAATTACGTTGGATTAGAGAATCATGTATTCTTCTAGCATTGATATATTTATTTGGAATAGTTTAGTTTTATAAATTATTTGTAATCTCTCTCTAAAATGCTTTCAGGAGGATCACGTACCAGATGATGAGAGTATCATGGAGTAAGATATCTTCAATGATTGGAGTATTTGAAAAGGATATTCTTCGATGAAAGAGGGAGAATTTGTAGGATCTACATTAGTTTGTATCAGAAGATCTTGATTAAAATGGAGTAGACCATGTTGATATGGTTTCTCTAGTGATTAAGAAACTGTAGTATTCAAAGGACTATGATTCATGGGATGGAGTCCCATGTGTGTAGGATGAAATGCCTTTATGTGGACACCCAGATCATGATATTTCTTGATAAATTTGGGATCACCAAGAGTGGTGAAAACTACATTAGAGATATGGTACTATGATTAAAGACTCACTATGGCATTACTTGTTAGGATTCTGTGAATTGAATCTCATCGGTTAATACACAACAAAAAGCATCAGTTAACATACAAAAGCTAAGTTCTGAAAGCATACCGAGAATCATTGGTGTACATGTGAAAACCAAGTTAATCAATGTAACCCGAGACTCATCGGTAATCAAGTAAAAAGAATTGTTGTCTTTTCCAGATACTGAGCACTGTCGGTAAACCTATGAAAGGTCAAGTAAGTTATCACTTACCCCGAGCTGAAAGTTTGTGTGTAACCTGAGAAACTTTGTCCTCGACACCCAAAAATTGGGTAGAGAAGTAATTGCTCCACTTAGGGAATCATTTATAAATAGGGAGATGGATGAGTTCATTATTCACAAATAAATTAAGAAACAAAGTAGAGAGAAAACAGAGCAAGCAGATTGTAGAGCACTCCAAGCATATTCACGACATTCAAATTCTGAACAAACAATGGTTACATAAGGTTAAAGTAAGTAACAAAGATCACCGAGCTCACTGTTTTATTTTATGAAAAATCCCTAAATTCATGCAAATGTTGGAAACCACTTCCCATGCAACCAAGAGAAATAATGATAAGGATAAAAAGGTTAATCTGATCAAGAACTCCACTTGTGAAGAACCAATTTATAAACTCTATCTAGAGGTTGCTTCGCAATCCGACGATGCTGGTGCATTCTTCGAAATTACACCTAGGGTTTTATTAATTGAAGATGTTTTTTCCTACATACATTTCAAGATCACTAAGATAGGAGATCTTGAAGTTGATCAATCTTACAAGAAGTTTTGTATAAGCAAAACCATCAAGGAGGAACACAAAAACATCAAGGTCAAAGGGCTGACATGTGCCCTAATGTTCCCGAGGGAGTTCAAAACTGAGTGAATTGGGGTAGTGCTAAGAAAAGTGCATGACCAAAAGATGTGGCTAGATGAGCCAAAACTGATCACTAGAGATGTGATACATGCTGTGATCGATTATCATATAACCGACAAGGCCAAGGCTCTCAAACACCCTTCTCGTCCTAACATAAAGAAGATGACAGGTGTTGTATGAGATAACAGAGGATCAAAGGTTAACACCATCACCAATCTAGAAATCAAGTTTAGTACATGTATACTAGGGTACAAAATATACCAATCTCACAGGCTAAACAACATAGCATATGGAGCAGTTGACACTGCTTATAAGATTGTAAAGAAAGTTCTACAATTGGATCTATCTGAGCTTCTATTGAAGCATTTAGATGAAAACATGGGGACAATCAGGTCCACAAAGTCCAATTCATGTAAGTTCAGATCACTCTTAATATGTACATTTTTCTACTTCCAGAACTTCTTTCCATCTATAGGAAATGTCAACTGGGATACCACCTGACCAATGACCATACAAATTAGTGAATTCATCAAGTCACTAAGTGACAACTTTGTATCAGTTATGGATGAATACTTTACTAGATTTAAGGAAATAATGTAGAAAAGAATGAGGATACCAGAAAAACTAGTAGAAACACACAAGACTGATATTTTCTTTATGATGGACATTGATAACACATTTATCAAACCAGTTGTACCGAGAACAGCATGGTTAGCACCACTTGACTATGAAGTCAACATAGATCAAGCCACCAATGTTATTGAAGCATTAATAAATGAGCCAGTGGATAACTCACAACCTAGGTTTGGAACCTATGAGGAAGCCAAGGAAAGAATAAAAATAGGCTTAGTTGTGAAGAAATTTGATAGAAAGAAAGAGAAAATGGTAAAGACACAAAAGAAAAAGTTATCGGTAAGTGATGAAGTGTCTGAACAAAAGGATGAAACACAGGAATAGTCACTCATCGGTAAAGAAGAAAAAATGAGTGACTCCAAATCTACAGAGTCTAATGCACCACCACCACTAGCAAAGAAACCAAAGACAACTGCAGCATCAAGGTCTAGAAGTTAGACAAATAAAGACATGAGTGCATCACCAGTAAAGAAAGGAAAGGTGAGAACTTATAAAAGGAAGCCTCAAATAGGTCAAACATCAGAATCTATAAGGAGAAAGAGATTCATCAAAACTAAGGAAGACATAGAGGACACCAAAAAAGATAAATAACCTGTTAAAAATAATTTCCCTACCACAATTGATGAGGTATGTGCAGTTACCATCAAGTCAGGTTCAACAACAGTTCCTAAGATTAGGAAGTGGCTAACATTGGATCTCGAGGATCAGAATAAGTTAGAAGAGGCAATCATCACAAAAATGTGCATATTCAAATATGTACCAATATAGTTTGGATATAAAATGCCTAAATAACTTCTAAACAAGATTTTGGCAAGGTGGAAATATGCACTAAAGGAAGTGAAACAAATAAGGGAAAGAGCCCTAGTTTTAGTTATGCCACCTGAATCTAAGATGGAAGAGATTGAATAAATGATAAAGCAACATTCAAAAAGGTTCTCACCAGCATTTAAGAGTCTAGAAAGTGCTACAGGGACATCTAATTGAGCTTGATAGGAAAAGTGAGGATGAATGGAGAAAAATACTCGAGGTACCCAAAAAGGACACAAGCCACTACCTTAATCAAATTAATATGAAACTCAGACCAATGATCAGATAGGTAGACTTGCTTCTCACTCAAAACATAATTCAATCATAACTTGACATAAACTATTATGATTGGAATCAAGGATTCCACATACCATATACATATTGTATCATTGATCAGTAACATATGAATCTTTCCTCAACTCGACAGCTACCACAATCTGTGTTTGATATTATTCTTCCTGAATACCAGTCAACATAAATAGTTGATCTTCCCTTTACCAATAATGTGTAGTTCTTACCGATCAATGTAATCATGATAACTAAATCTATTTCCATCAAGCACGACCAATTATGCATCCACTCATGACCGCTCCATATCTCCTTCAAAATGGTCATAATGCCAACAATTTGGTCATTGACAATGTCACTCATAGATTAGTTATTATAAAGATAAGGGATATTATTCAATAAATTTTTGAAATAATCATTTGGGTTATTGATTAAAGGAAGAAGTTATGTGTGTGTGAATACTTTCAGAGCTCTATATAGTTACAAAACTGGTACAATAGTGAAGCGGACCTGATTCACCTATCTTTGTAGGTGATTTCTCCTGACAGATTGTTGACAATTTTCCTAGGGTTTAACCCTATTCTTGGTGTCACATTGGGAGAGATGTTCATGAATGTTTGTTGGATTTTTAATGGTACATTTAACATCATTCTTTGGATCAGTAGAGGATTTAGACCTGAGTGCATCCCAGGAGCAAATTTCCATTGCAATACCAGGAAAAATAAAATGGCTGAAATAGAATCAATAAAGAGATAATTATTTATTGGTTGAATAATGTTCATGAATTTGATAAATAGTTATTAATTCATGAAATTACATTAGATTAGAGAATCATGTATTCTTATAGCATGGATATATTTATTTGGAATAGTTTAGTTTTATAAACTATTTGTAATCTCTCTCTAAAATGCTTTCAGGATAGATCACGTGCCAAATGATGAGAGTATCTTGGAGTAAGATATATTCAATGATTGGAGTATTTGAAAAGGCTATGCTTTGATGAAAGAGGGAGTATCTGTAGGATCTACATCAAATGGTATCAGAAGATCTTGATTAAAATGGAGTAGATCATGTTGATATGGTTTCTCTAGTGATTAAGAAATGGTAGTAGTCAAAGGACTATGATTCATGGGATGGAGTCCCATGTGTGTAGGATGAAATGCCTTTATGTGGACAGCCAAATCATGATATTTCTTGATAAATTGGGGATAACCAAGAGTGTTGCAAACTATATTAGAGATATGGTATATAGGAATGCTATTCATTTAAAGTACATCCTCACTAAAAATAGATGATTGATATACTCACCAAGTCTATTGCAGAAGTGAAGTTTGTGCATCTTTTGAGACAAGTTTGGTGTTGTGGAGAATGAAGCCCTTGTTGAGAGAGATTCTTAGCATCATGATTTCTTGAGATGTACTTTAATGCATTCCTATCTGAGAGAAAGGTTTGAGGTATCAACCCTTGTCATGCATTCTTCTTTGTTAGAGAGAAGTTTGAGTTAAAATCCCTTGTTCCACTCTCTGATATGGTTCATGGTAGATATCATGTGTGTGACACCATGAAAACACCACGTGAACAAGTCTGTGGAATTCTTCTTATACTTATCTATTTACCCTCTGGATGAGCCATGGTGAATATCACTGTGAGGTAACGATCTCAAAATGATGAACACTTGTACATATTACCTTCATTGTGAGGTGACAATCTTACAATAATGGTTAATATCATGTGATGTGCTATCTATGAAAATCTATAATGGTAGATATCATGTAAAGTGATATTTATGGAAATCTATCATGGTGGATATCACATGAGGTGATATTTATGAAAATCCATAATGGTGGATATCACATAAAGTGATATTTATGGAAATCCATAATGGTGGATATGACATGATGTGATATCTATGAAAATTTATATTGGGGGATATCGCGTAAAGTGATATTTATGGAAATCCATAATGGTGGATATCATGTGAGGTGATATCTATGAAAATCCATAATGGTGGATATCATGTAAAGTGATATTTATGGAAAGCCATAATAGTGGATATCAGGTAAAGTGATATTTATGGAAAGTTGTAATGGTGGATATCACACGAGGTGATATCTATGAAAATCCATAATGGTGGATATCATGTAAAGCGATATTTATGGAAAGCCATAATTGTGGATATCACATGAGGTGATATCTATGCAAGTCCATAATGGTGGATATCACTTAAAGTCATGTTTATGGAAAGCCACAATGGTGGATATAACGTGAGGTGATATCTATGAATAAGCCATAATGGTTGATATCACGGTTAGGTGATATCCATTCATCATCCATGGGATTAGACATGATGATGTGTTCATTTGTACATTCTACTCATGGGTGTAGCCATGATGAATCCACCCTCTGAGAGTATCCATGATGGATGTCACTATGTGACTCATATTTATGAAAGGATTCCTCCCTAGATAAGAGGGATTGTTGATTTTTATTGTAATTGTGGTCAAAATTCACAAGCCTACACAAATAACAAATAGATTGTGTTTATATTGACATTATTATTGTGAGATAATATAATAGTGTATCTATATATATATAAATATAAATATATATATATATATA
>MU226514.1:2258780-2269839 GCA_018584345.1 Thuja plicata
GTAAGGGGAATGCCCATGTGGCTCTGCATATTGTAATTCTGAAAGTTTGTAATTCCACATTTGTGGAGATAATAAGAAGCCCATTTTATGTTCTTGCAAATTGTTGTTGCTTCTCTGTTTCTGTTCTGTGTTTGTGGTATTAAGGGGAGTGCCCTTCATCAATTCAACATAGGGTTTTATTAATTAAAGATGTATGTCCCTACACACATTTCAAGATCACTGATATAGGAGATCTTGAAGTTGATCAATCTTACAAGAAGATTTGTACAGGCGAAACCATCAAGGAGGAACACAACAACATCGAGGTCAAAGGGCTGACATGTGCCCTAATGTTCTCAAGGGAGTTCAAAACTGAGTGGATTGGGGTACTGCTAAGAAAATTGCATGATCAAAAGATGTGGCTAGATGAGCCAAAACCAATCACTAGAGATGTGATATGTGCTGTGATCGGTTATACTATAACTGACAAGGCCAAGGCTCTAAAATACCCTTCTCATCCTGAGATAAAGAAGATGATAGGTGTTGTATGAGATAATAGAGGATTTAAGGTTAACACCATCATCAATCCAAAACTCAATTTCGGTGCATGTATACTAGGGTACAAGATATACCAATCCCATAGGTTAAACAACATAGTATGTGGAGAACTTGGCACTGATTACAAGATTGTAAAGAAAGGTCTACAATTGGATCTATCTATGCTTCTACTGAAGCATTTAGATGAAAACATGAGGACAATCAGGTCCACAAAGTCCAATTCATGTAAGTTTGGATCACTCTTAATGTGTACATTTCTCTACTTCCATAACTTCTTTCCATCTATAGGAAATGTCAACTGGGATACCACCTGACTAGTGACCATACAAATCAGTGAATTCATCAAGTCACTAGGTGACAACTTTGTATCAGTTATGGATGAATACTTCACTAGATTTAAGGAAAGAATGCAGAAAAGAATGAGGATACTAGAACAACTAGTAGAAAAGTACAAGACTGATATTTTATTTATGGTGGACACTGATAACACATTTATCAAACTAGATGTATCAATAACAACATGGTTAGCACCACTTGAATATGAATTCAACATAGATCAAGCCACCAATGTTATTGAAGAATTGATAAATGAGCCAGTGGACAAGTCACAACCTAGGTTTGGAACCTATGAGGAAGCCAAGGAAAGAATAAAAATAGGCTTAGTTGTGAATAAATTTGATAGAAAGAAAGATGAAATGGTGAAGACACTAAAGAAAAAGTTATTGGTAAGTGATCAAGAGTTTGAACAAAAAGATGAAACACAGGAATAGTCACCCGTCGATGAAGAAGAAAAATTGAGTGACTCTGAATCTATAGAGTCCGATGTACCACCACTACCATCAAAGAAACCAAGGACAACTGTAACATCAAGGACTAGAAGTTAGACAAATAAAGACACAAGTGCATCACCAGTCAAGAAAGGGCAGGTGAGAACCTATAAAAGGAAGCCTGAAATAGGTCAAACGTCAGAACCTAAGAGGAGAAAGAGATTCATCAGAACTAATGAAGACATAGAGGACACCGAAAAGGATGAACAACCTATTAAAAATAAATTCCCTACCACAATTGATGAGGTATGTGCAGTTACCATCAAGTCAAGTTCAATAAAAGATCCTACGATTAGGAAATGGCTAACATTGGATCCCGGGGATCAGAATAAGTTAGAAGAGGTGATCATCACAATAATGTGCATATTTAAATAAGTACCAATACAGTTTGGATATAAAATTACTATAGACCTTCTAGAGAGAATTTCGGCAAGGTGGACATATGCACTAAAGGAAGAGAAACAAATAAGGGAAAGAGCCCTAGTTTCAGTTATGCCACCTAGATCTAAAATGAAAGAGATTGAAGAAATGATGAAGCAACATTCAACAAGGTTCTCACCAAAATTAAGAGTCTAGAAAGTGCTACAGGGACATATAATTGAGATTGACAGGAAAAGTGAGGATGAATGGAGAAAATTACTTGAGGTACCCAAAAAGGACACAAGCCCTGAGCCAAATTAGCTCTTATTGATAAGGCACACAATGAGAAGATTAGGCTAAACCGAGACCAAAGTACATTATTATAACTAATGGTGAGGATGTTAATGAAGAAGCATTAAACACAAAAGCTAATAAAGATATAGGTACTACAGATTAAACATTCCTTGATAATACTATCATTGACACTACCAGAGAAGATCCTGCAGATGAGATAAAGAAAGATGAAGATGTCACTATTGTCCTAGACCAAACCGAGGAATAGGCCACAACAACAAATAATGCTCAAGTAGATATATTGGGAAAAATACCACTATTGATACAAGCTATCAATATTATCTCGGAGAAGGAGAAATCACCCAACAAGGATGCAAGCATACCTGAAGATAAGGGTGCAGAGGAACTGAAAGACACATATGATGAGAAAAATAAAGAAACCAATGAAGAATAAAAGGAAACACGAGGAGAACAAAAAGATAAAGGTGAAGAAGAAAAGAAAGGTGATACCACTTCTAAGGATACCAAAGGATATGCTACAAATAAGGCTAAGGTTGATGTGGAGACATCCACTCCCAACCGACAGGTAGACATCGAGCAATAGGATACAGGTTCACATACACCAAAGCCTTCACCAAGCACTTCAAACCAAGAAAAGGAACTTTCTATGGTACTGCATACAGGTCCCTTCACAACACTTTCCAAGAAAAAGAAGAACAAGAACAAGAATCCAGGGACATTTGATCCAGAGGCAGTAACAAACTATGCAGAACTCTACAAAAGAAAAGCTATCCAGGATAAGCTGAAGAAGGAAACAAAGGACACTCAGGTACTTGAGACAACAAGGGATATTCTTCAACAAAAAGTACTTGATACAGAAACTGATCAAAATACATCAATCATTGATCAATTAGTCATTCTTACCGACGCAATCCAATCATAGAATGTGGATGCAGAAAAGGCAATTGAAGATCGAGCTACGCAAAAGTATCAATATAAATTGATCGAGAAAATCAACCAAGAAGTGGTAGAGAATAAGGTAAAGTTTTCTGAACAAGTAAGTGAGTTAGAACCTATCATTTCAGAAGCAATAGCCTTAGTTCAAAAGTTAAGCACTTTAAAGAAATTCACTAAGGAGAATAGTGAAAAGATTGCAAAACTAGATGCAGATCTTACATCTAGTGTTCAAAGTCTCTCAACAATAGACAATGCAATATAATTACATTATGCAAAGGTAATGGTAGAAAAGAAGTTGAGAATTCAAATCGAAGAGGCAGAATCAAAGTTTAGGGATGAGGTAACCGAGCTATAGACTCTACTACTACCGAATCTTACACTAATTCAGCAACATATGACAATGGCAAGGCAATTGATAGCCAGCCCGGAGATATCTGTAACTGACAACATCTATGATATGCATGCAAGGATCATAATGGAGCACATGGATCTCAAACACCTTCAAGAGAAATGGGAGAAGATGATAGAAGACATGAACAACTCTCATTCCCACATTTTTGACAAGCTGTAAGTGATTTCACCTTTGCCCTTACTATCAAAAAAGGGGGAAATTGATATGATACAAGGAGGAAAATGACATGATAAAGATGATAAGGTGAAAAGGAAGAATAGTATAAAAGTAAGTGTACATACACATACTTATAATATACTGACATATACATAGGGGGAGTCTTAAATGACAAAGTGAACACATGGTGTATATTAGTAAACATTTTAGTATTTTGCACATATCATTTTTTGGTACTAATGTCAAAGGGGGAGATTGAAGACATATTTTTTCCATTGGTATGAAAGGAAAACAGTTTTGAAACTAACGGTAACACCAATATCGAAAGTCACGTTTAGTGCAACCCAACAGAATTGTTAAAGGGAACCCTGAGACACAGTGCAACCCAAAAATGTTACAAGGGAATCCGACAGAATAACCCAATGGAATAACCCGACAGCGCAAACCTAACAGATGAACCCGACCAGCAGTTTACAGTGCAACCTGACAGAACAAATGACAAAGGAACCCAACAGACTAAAGAGCATCCCGAGCAACAGCCTACTGAGAGATATAAGTTAGAATCCTGAGAAATGTGGATCTGACTTCCATGCCAGATAAAACACTTATGTTTTATATTTAGGTTTTTATTTAGCTTTAAATCCATTTCTTGAGGGACAAGCAATGTAATTGAAATTTTTTTAATCAGTCTAACTGATTAGAAACATGCAAACTAGGAGATCAAGGTCAAGTTGTAAACCTTCGATCATAGAGTTATCATTGTAATACATGAAAATGATTTAGGTCAAATTCATTGTATAAATAGATATATGTAATCTATCAGAACACATGTGTGATGGTGATTGTAGCCAAGGAGAACATCTATGGATTAGACTAAGAGTTTTATGCAGAAGAATAGAAAAAAGATGAAACAGGTTATCAAGAACCAAATTCAAGGCTGTTGAGCTTAACAGAGGTATTGATCAATCACAATAGGTGATAAATATACATGTAATCTTTATTGGATCTGTAATCATAAATTATGGATTGCACATACTCAGTTCATTGAATATTTTTTACTACATTCTAACAGGTGAAGCAAATAGAAGAAATCCTTGAGAAAGGTGGATTTAACAATCCTTTGTAAATCTCTTAATCAAGTACATACTAAATAGTGTTGGTAAAGCTCTTATCAGAGTAGACCTTAACCAGTCTCTACATAATACTCCTAACAGGGTAGATCATCAGAAGTGATCAAAATTATCAGCCTTAACTGGTCCCTTCCATTTTGCAGATAGTGAAGCTTTGTGGGTTTCATTCCTACCGCAGTTTTTACTTTCTAACAGGGATTTTCAGTGTTACCAAATCTTTTGTCATGTGTCTATACATTTCATGAATTTTTCTATGAATTTTTTACATGCTAATTGAATTATAATTTGATATAACATATACAAATATAGAATATCATATATGGTTGGTAATACAATTGATTACTAGAAAAGGATTAAGGTTAAGTGATAAAAGTTTTGAGGGTACTGATTCACCCCTCCCCTCTCAGAACACACACCTCCATTATTTCCAACACTTTGTAGATGCTTTTCTATTTTCATTGATGGAAACTAAACTCTAATTTCACATGCACATTGTAGTAGGAGATCATGCTAGAAGTTAGATTCAAAATCAGTTAATCATGGAAATAAAGAATAGAGTGCTCTCCCAGTCTTTAGTAATAGGTCCGGTGAACTCTTCCAGGTTAACATTTTTTATCGTACATTTAAGAGAATAATTTTTGAGGTATGTAGATGCTTATTCCATAACTTTAAGATATGGTGATACATGGTGTGAAATTTAGGAGGATTTGTATATTGGTTTTTGTGTTTGACAGTCATAACATCTGACATGGTGGAAAAATCTTTACGCACATGTGGTAAATCATTTTTGGCACTAGTTCTTATGTTCAAGTGATGAAGTTGACATGTACATGTGTATTTATATTCTTATTTAGGTCCGAAGTGAATTTGAATTGATGATTTGGCCGACTTGGTCAACGCATTTTAGATTTCCCTAGAATGTTTTTGAGCCAACATTAAGAGATCAATTTGTTTGTTATGGATCTATAATATCGATAGATTAGGGTTTGGAAATGAGTATGAAAGATCAGAGAATAGTGTGGATGCATGTGAGAAGTATGCAAGGTGTTATATGAAGGTTTTGATTAAGGTTTTTGTGATTTGACTGTCTGATTAGCGAAAAATAATAAAACAAGGTAGTCCGAGGTTGAAGTGTATCAGATCAAAGTAATGATCTTACATAAAACTATAACTAGGCATTAGTAAATGTTATTTGAGAATTTCAACATTTCTTGATCATTTTTTTGATCTTGTAAGGTAGCGAGCCTTCTACTTTGGGTTGTAACCATATCTTATGGTAATTAAGCAGTGATCTCTAGGCAGTGTTCATGAATGCAAGTGCATTCCTAAATAATTTTTAGACAATATTTGTGATGAGTATAGTCTTTTTGGTTCCATCCCCACCATCATTTTTCCCCTAACAGGGTTTTCACAATAAAAATTCATGTGTTATGGTGTGATTTTTATATGTTTTATGTTTGTGCACTTTAGTTTTCTTTTCATACAATAAGTGGTTTGTGAAACTGAATATTAAAGTTAAAATTTGTAGAACACTGATTCACCCCCTCCCCCCACCGCCCTCCCCCCTCCCCCCTCAGTGTTCCCTCCTTCCAATTAAAAATAAGAAAATAAATTACTTAAGAAAGAAAGATTAAATATAAACACATATTACTATATAACAATTTATAGAATTAAATTTATACACACACACATTTTACTATATAAACACACTAGTAATAATGGTATAAATATATTATAAAACTAGATATATTTATCTAATCACTATTTATATTTTAAAAGCTATATATTAACTAAAATATAAAATATAAAATAAATTAAAATTAACAAGTAGATAAGATTAAAACATGAGATAAAAGTAACACACACACACACACACACACACACACACACATAACCCTTGAAAAATATTGAAATAGAATTTTTTTTTTAAAGTACAAGGGAAACCAAATCATCATGTATCCCATGGAATAGAGAAACCTTTATGTTTGTGATCGGTAAAAGGACATTTTCATTAGAAGCCAAGGAGGTCTACCATATTCGATTTTGACAACCCATGTTGTTAAGAAGATAAATACACAATTTGGGGAAAGATGTCAAAGTAAAAATTTATAATTATAATATTCTAAACTAGAACTAAACTTAAAAAAAAAATAGTTAAACACGTAATTTTCTAATTATTCATTGAGATAGTTCATGTCTAATAACATTAGAAATCACATTATAAGACAATTTACCATTCCAAAAATAGATTCTTTCCTAGTCAAAAGATGATAAAATATAGTAGGCATGCCTATGAAAATAACAATATATTATTTCTTGATAAAGAAGAAACCCAAAATAAATGCTTCATAGTTTTAGTAGACTAAAAATGAGCATCTAGTTAACTAAAAAATTATGCATTTCAAGATGTCTCTAAAAGGTAGCTTACAATGTAGAATTTTCTGGGTGAAAATATGTGCTTGTAAATAAAACTCAGAATTTCTCAATTAGATTTAAACCTAATGAAATATACGGACATATAAGGAGGAAGAACACACACATGGAAGTAGAGTGAAGTCTAAGAGGATAGTCATATCAAAACTTTGAATAAATTATATGGAACAAGAGTACACAATTTCCTAGTTAAATCTAATGGGATTAGCGATGACAAAATATAAAAAATATTTATAACTATTTTTCAAACCAAAATGCTCTTCTGTGACTTGCCAAGGAGAACAATTTAAAGAGTTGAAATCCCAAATGCCACTAATTTTTTAGACCCTTCCTTGAACAACTAATAAGCTTGCATGTGAAAGCTAAATATGAGAAGTTAATGATATTACATATAAGTTTATTGTAGCAAATGAATGAAATGACACAACTTAAGAAACACTACAATTGGGATTCTTTCCTCGTAAGAAATAACAAACATGTTTCCAAAGCTTCTAAATAGATTGCAAAGGAAAGTAAGTGTTAGTGATTTTAATTAAACACATAGCTTTTCTAAACCTAGTTAAATGTCCTATTAAATGTGTCCTAATTAGGTGTCACCTACTTGACTTGTTCTAGGAAAGGTGTCTAATTAATTGTCAACATTGCCACCACTCATTACTTGCGGAGTCAATTCATGACAACGACATGCCTCGGCAGGAGGCAAATCACCTCTACATTTTTTAATATCGCGTTGCCTCCCATCCCTTTCATTGGTCTGCCTCTGCCCTTTTCCCTCGGCAGTTTGAAGTGTCTGCCATAGCGCGGGCATTGGTTTGTTTTTATGCGACTGCATCCTTCGACTATAGTTTGTTGTTGAAGTGAAGTTTAAGGTCCGCTCCAACGTGACCATCCAGTTTTTTGGTTTGAAATCCTACGCAAATCACGCGCACAGATTGACGGCTTTGGACAGATCGACGGTTATGAAGCTTTTGGAGCTCACCGCGATTTTAAAAGCTTTTTAAATCAAAAAACACAGTAACGGCTGTCAATTTTATGAAACCCTTCTATCTTGCTATTCATTTCCTTTCCTTTTGAAATTTTGCACTAAAATTAGCAATCTACCTTAGTGTCTAATGGAAACGCTGTAGAGTTATGGAAAGGTCATTTAAGTATTTGTCCTTTTGTTTGTAACTCTTTCTCATCCTCTCTAGATCTCCTTATAATAAATTGATAACTCTTCCTTTCTATCTCTCCATCTCTATGTCTCCCTCTGTATCTCCCTAGATCTCTTTCTATCTATGCCTCTTGATCTATCTCTATCTCTCTGTCTGTTTTTCCCCCATCCTCTCTCTTTATGTTCATCTATATCTCTATCCAACCATCTCTCTCCATCACCCCCTTCCTATAACTCTTAATCTCTACATCTCTATATCTTTTCTCCTATCTCTCCCTCTATATGTATCTTTGTCTTGTCATCTCTCCATCACTCTCTATGCCTATATATCTCCCCCTTTCAACCTGTCTCTATTACTTTCTACTTATATCTTTATATGTCGAAGATGTGTGGAAGATAAATTAGGGAAATAAATTTATATAATTTGCGTAGGTTTGAGATCAATTGTAAGCCATTTAGCCAATGATGTTGTTTGTATAACTAATTTTTAAATGGAGAAGTGATAGCTTGAAATCAACAATGCATCCAATTACAAGGATTCATTAATGATTGAAGTAAAACTTATGAATAAAGATAATACAACGCAATAAGATAATATAAATTAGAGGCACAACACTATCAGAAAACAAATTGGTTGGTATGCAAGGACACATGTGAATTTAAGAATTACTATTATAAAAGTTTTAAGTGAACTATAATTTCATATTGAGTATACACTTATACATAATTATTACAATAGATAATTATAAAGTGAAATATGTACAAGGAAAATACTTTTAGCTAACTAAGCCAATTATCTAATGGGATTGAATTGTGTACCTACATGTCATCGTGGACCCTACAGATAATCAATTAGATTTATTTAAATAATGTATTATAATTCGTTGCATTCCAATTTTAAACCATAAGACCTAGAAACTGGATAGAAAGAAGGGAAACAAGGTGGATTGAGGTAGATCCATTAAATAACATAAATGACTAAAACCATAAAATTAAGCACCTTCAATGCACAAAACAAACATTATAAAGAGGTGGTATTTTTCCCATCTTTTTGAATCGGTTGTTACAAACTTAGGTTTTCGTATCCCGTCAGTCTATTTTATTGATAGCTAGGCAAGACACGATGACATTAATGATACCAAAACCTGTGAAACAAACTGTCCATTGAAGAATGTCATCAACTCGTGGCATTCAAGCCGCTTTGTATTGTGTATTAGGTACGATTAAAATATTTAATAATGTCAAAAGTAAATTAACACAAAAAATTTCATCAAGAAAATAATATTAAAATAAGGAAAACCAACAACTTTGTGCGTTGCTCTGCTCAGACTATAGATTGTTCTTGTTAAATCAATGTAGGCGACCCTCTAATCTTTTGCCTATAATAATCACCTTTCACTTTACCATTTCCACATCTTGTTCCCTTTTGCAATGGCGAAATCAAAGACAAATATTAGTTTCATAATTAATATTAGTTAAATATATATAATATAAGTTTCATAATTAATATTAGTTAAATATATAATATATAATAGTTTTAATTTATATTATAACAATATATTATTGATTATAAAATATATGATAATAAGTATAATATCATTTTGAAAACAAATATTATATATCATATATAATAATCAATATAATTCAATTACTACATTTATATTTAATAATTTTTATTTGCAATATAATATATAAGTATAACTATAATGTTAATTTAAATGAGTTTCATAACATAATTTATATTACATATAATATTATTTTTAAAATCTTTAATCCACTCACAAAGCTTTCACACTATTGTTTATTCAATAACATTTATATTTAATATTTTGTATTTGCAATGTAACATATAAATATAACTATAATGTTAATTTAAATAAATTTCATGACATAATTTATATTTTATAAATATTATTTTAAAAATCTATAATCCACTCACAAGCTTTCGCACTATTGTTTATTAATATTCTCTATATACGTGTTGTCTACTATGAGAAGAGGAGGAAAAATGACCATATTTTGTAATTAAACCTGCCAAAGTAAATCTAATCGTCAATTTCCTGTGGGAACTCAAATAATCAGTTTATAACCTACTTGGCAACTCAAATAATATATTTTCTTCTAGCAAAATAGGTTTAGTTGAATACACAAATTTCCCTCTTTAACAAATTCCCCTTCTCTTGCAGTTCCAGTGACTTTGCAGTTCCAGTGACTGCAAAGCCATAGTGTCTGTTGTGCAAAGAGAAGTAAAAAGGAAAAGACATTTATATATTGCCAAGTATCCAGTGGAACTTCATAAGCTCGTAGGAGATTTTGAAAGGCAGTGCCTTAGTGATCTTGTTCAAGATTTTGAAAGCCAATGTGGAATGAAGAAAGCCAACAACTGTAGCAACTTATAGAGTTGGATGTCAGAAATTTGTTTTGCATAATAATATGGGATTGTCATTCTACCTTCGTTGTACTTTCTTCCTTATGGCCTGGATCTTCATCCTCTGGAGGTGCTCCTTCGCCCTGATTTATGATGCGGATAATGAATCGAATCTCAGATCAGAGGTTGATCTGTTTAATGGTGTAAGTTGTTGTCACGACTCGACCTTTGAGACTCCTCTTTTTCTGGACTTGTCTTGCGACGTTTGACCTTGTTGACCAAGTCGTCTTGATTCGACTAGGTCATTTTCTAGGTGCTATGTTCTAGTTGATTTTCTCATTATGGTTTTGATTAGCGGTAATTATAAACCTAAGATTAGTTATGATGACTAATATTATGAGGACGTTTTAAATTTTATATCATGATGTTTAA
>MU226514.1:2307700-2325471 GCA_018584345.1 Thuja plicata
TATATATACTGAGAGTTCAATCATTATCATATTTGAAACAAAATCAATGGCCAATCATAAACCAAATATTTTTTCATTAATATAATCTAAAACTTCATAAGACATATGAGAAATAGAATAAAAAATGAACAATATTTCTTTCCATAAAAGAAATGTTCACAAAGGTTGAACTCAAATTTACAATCATAAAGGTCTTCAACAAGGGTCTAACACCTTTCACACCAATATGACTAAATCTTTGGTGCCATTGTAGGAAATAAGGAAACAAGAAAGTGAGAGGGGGCGGGGGGTGAATCAGTTGCATCCAAAAATTTAAACACTTTACAACCCTTAAACACTTAAATATTGAAACCCTTATGCATGCAACCCTTATATCTGATTTATATTGATAAGAGCAAGTAACCAAAAATTAGAAAACATCCACAACAAATAATACTAAAATTTAATTGTGGAAACCCAAATTAGGGTGAAAACCATGGTGGGGCTTGAACCAACAATCAGACTAATAACTTTTTATAAGTATAAGATTATTAAAAATGAGGAATGCACATGCATTTAGGAAAACTAGCTAGAGCTCACTGCTCAATTAGCCTAGGGCTCCAACCCTAAGGAAGACTCACTATCTTACAAACACAAATCATGCTACAATTTGATGAATTTCTGAATTGTATAGTACCATCTACATATGCCTTAGTCAGTTCCATTGAAGTACAATCATATATGTTGTTGCAATCTCTCTAACTCCTTCAAACGAGAAATTCTATCTTCACTAGATTTGCACAACTACTCCACAAGAAATCCCCAGTGTCCGTGATCAATCCTTCTCTTGTGCAACCATAAAATTTTCCATAATTCAATAATCCTTATATCAAGAACATGTCAGAAAAAAACTGAACCTTCAATTTCCATCTCACTGTGCCAAAATCAACAACCCTAATCAAAGCATGTTGACCAAACATAGATTAGATACTTCATAATCACCTCAAGATCATACTTCTATCCTAAAACATTTTATCGATCACCCATAAATTTTTGTACTTATCAAGTCAGTCAAGAACATAAGAAAACTTATCACTAACCAGAAATTCCCTCCAAATATCATCACGTTGATCGATGTAGATCGCCAAATCAATAGGAACATAATCCAAGAACATCGTTAGGCATCATGAAGCTCCAAAAATAATCAAATTCATCCAGCTAATAGATTTTCTAGCATTCTATGCTCATCCCCCAAAGAACACTACCACCTTCCATTTTAACACTTGAAAATGCCTTACAGACCTCCAAAATCATGAACCATTGAACTGAAGACACATTACAATTTCCTTAACACATTCCCAACTATGCAACCAAAGATCTTATCCTGTGTATGTATGCGAAGCCAATCTCTATAACATTGACATAGTTGTAGGTAGTTAAGTATCCAGTCATCAACTATGGTCTCATAACTTACTTAAATCATAAAATGAACACCTGCAACTTAACATGAACCTAGTAAACAACCTCTATCATCCCATGAGGTGCACAACTCCTTATCCTAAGTAACCTTTGTTCATGATACCACTAAACATACTATTCCTCTGGAAAAACTGTATAACAAACATGTTGACATCAATGACAACATTGTTACAAGTGACATTGTTGTTGCTTTAAAATATTGACCTTTAAATTCCTGATACAACCACTAGATTTATAGAATCCACAGGAGGCGGTTAGTCTCTTGTCATGAATCCCGAGGGGAGCGCTGGTCATTCTTCCAAAAATCTCCCCCTCATTGTTACCCTAGGGGATTTAAACCTATGACCATGCTTCGATACCACTTGTTACAAGTGTCGTTTCCGTTGCACCAAAAGATCAACCTTTCAATGCCCAATACAACCATTAAACTTATAGAATCCACAAGAGGCGGTTAGTCCCTTGTCATGAATCTTGAGGGGAGTGGTGACCATTTTTCCAACATTTTCATCTTTTGATTAGCATTGATGGAAATTGATTTGGCTGACCTATTTTTAGGTGATTACTAGTGTATCTACTTTTTTCAAACATATACACCAAGTTGAAATGGAGATAAAAAATCTTGAAGAGTACAATAAAGTCTTGAAATACTACATTTCCCATTTGGTTGGTCTCATTGACCAAAATTTCACAAAGGCAACATTGCAGGCATCACTTGAGAAGAGGGCACCTTCAAAATCTAAACCATTCTTTAAGGTATGTGTAGATATGAGAGAAGAGTTAGAGGGGTCCAGGAAAGAAATCATTCATGTAGTTTTGATGCATTTTCACACTATTGCCACTGAGCTCACACACCTCCTCCACATGGTTTCAGAAGGAGAAGGGAGTATTGAAAGCAATGTTGAAATATGGGAGAATGTATTGTATAATTTCAAGAAGATAAGAAATCAAGGAGAAAATGTATTGATCGAGGCAAACATATTTTAGGATGGAGAGATAGATAAATTAGATATTGGGATAAGAGCCATTAAACTCATTGTCAAGGAATACCAAAAAAGGAGAGAGCTAATAGAGGCCAAAACAGAAGAATTTATGCATTAGGAAAAGGATGTATAATATTTCTTTCATTCTATTTATTGTGAACTTTACTGAGATGGGAATAAAGAGACAACATATGCTACCAAGAACATCATTTAGCGATTTTGTGGAATTCTCGCGAGTGTAAAAACTAAGGAAGATGTAGAGTGCATGTATTGAGAGAAGGAAAGTATGAGATAATTCATGGAAGAAATTGAATAAATTTAGAAGATATGGAAATTATTGAAGACATTATGGAAGAATAAACAAACTCATCTCAAGATCATGAATCTTCAAAATTTTGATGAAGTAGATGTAGTTATTGAGAAGTTCCACAGATAATTATTATGCGTTCTACCTAAACATTAACATTATTTTGTTAAGAAATTATTTTATTTTTTAGCATAAATTCACCAACTCTAGTTGTGGGCCGAAATGAAGAAAAGGAAAAAATATCAAAATTCTAGAAAATCACATTTTTAAATAAAAAATCAGAATTTTGGGGGTGCAGTCTACATGAGAATGAAATTTTTTTGTGTTTATGATGCTGGAAATGGTTTTCATGCATAATAAATAGTCCACTCTTTCAATTTCATGCATCCAAATCCTCCACACAGCTGATTGGATACATTTTTAATGAAACAACTGTCAAACTCCACTAAATTCCAATATTGTACGTGGTGCAGGAGCACCTAGGATAATCCCTAGTTCCAATTTTAATATGGATTGTACTAACCTTAGCCAATCCATTATTGTTTATTTTTATGCCTTAGAAGGTCTTGCAATCTTGTACCTAGGTGGATTTGACTAGGATCAATCCAACCTAGTTGTTTTATGTTTTGAGTGTGTTTAGTGGTTTAGTTAGCCAAACTGGGAATTTGGGGTCTAAAAGCCTATAAGGATTAGAAAAGATTATTTTTGGGCCTAATATGTCCTCTATGATGTTTCTACATTATTTGTGATAGGTTAGAGGTCATGGAATTAAGTTAGATGCAAAATCAAAATGTTGTCAAAATGTTGCATGACAACATTTGCAATATTGGATTCCTTTTAAAGTGTGATGATGATTAGTTGGTTTAACTACCTATAATCATTACAAAATCATATTTATACATGAAGTATCCCATTTCCTGAGGTTTGAGGATGTAATGTGATTTTTGAATTTGCAAAGAAAGCTTTGTTTCACTAAATTTGTGCACATTCGTCTACTTTGGACTGTTAGTACTCTAGTATGGATTAAATCATACAATTTCATGTTGGATTAGTGTAGTTATACTTGTTATAGTTCATTTTTTTAGGTTATAAGTTTCTGTGAATTCATTTTCATAGTTTTGTAAATACTTTTGTGTTCTAGTTAGTTGTTGGTGTTGTTCAGACAGTTTTAGGGAAAATGGATCCCCCATAGATCTCCATTGTGAAAATAATCATGAACCTAAGGGATATGGAAGGGAGGCCATTGTATAGTTTATATATGAAAGGAGGAGCTCAGAAAATAAGTTTAGCTAATTTTAATGTCATTCCCTAGGCAAGTACAGTGTGCCCAGTTAGGGACTTGACAGAGAAGTAAATGTGTTTCATTGCAGCTCGACAGAAATTGTAGAGTGAAACCAAGTATGGTTTTGACTTCATTTGGGTCATATAGAGACCTCATAGCCATATTAGGCCTTTCCCAATCTATCCAAGTAATTTTCCAAGCATAAATCACTTGACTGGTCCTAAATAGCCTAATTAGGCCTAGTAGCCCTTGATTCTAGGAATCTACTATATGTAGACCCTAGAACCTTAATACCTCCAAAATGTCTTGTGTTTTGGAAAAGGGTACTATAATATCACATTTTTTTGTAGGTTTGTTTGGAGAATTTTTGCAAGAAGTGGGAAAAAGCAGTCAGATAGGGCTAATAGGAGCATTAGGCCTAAAAGCCTAGTTTTAAGAAGAATTGGGAGATCGTTTGTAAAATCTATGATACCTTGACTTAGATGGGATCATAGGGATTCTAAAAATAATTTGAAGATTCTTTTTATCCTTGCATAAATTTTTTATGAAGAGGAGATGAAAAGGCACTTGGAGACATTAGAGAAAGAGTGAAGGAGTGGAGTAAAATTTGATGGTGGTTACCTCCTAGTGAAGCACAAAAGTTACCAACTCGTAGAGTGGTTTTCGAGAAGTCCTAGGATAGATAAGAAAGAAATTGATTTATTCTAAAAGAAAGGGTAGGATCTTGTGGAGACTAGGAATAGTAGGAGTCCTAGTAAAGCTTGTGCAAGCACACTAAGGGTGTAGCTATTAGTACAGTACATTTTGATTGTAGTTTACATCAAACCTTTCAATGGGTTATTGTATAGTCATAAAATGGAATAAATTCCATTGTAGACTTGTTTATCCTTTCAATTAAGTGGTTTGGGGTCATTTCAAGAGCCTTGAATGGGTCTCTATCTTGGATTTGGCAATTTCCCCCTGTTCTGCCCCATTTCCACTTTTTCCAGCCTATTTTTGACACTCCAAACTACAAACTAGGACTTTGACCTCAAGGTAAAGGTTGAAATTTTTGGGTCAAGGTCAACCTCAACCTTTCCCTAGGTCAGAATCGACCTTTTTTTACCTAGGGTTCAAATTGCAGATTTCCAGGGTTTCCAAATGTCGGGCTTTAGAAAGAGTTAATTCTCGCTTCCAAGTCGGCTGTTTCGGTATTCAGAACAAAAAATATTAAATTATATTTAATATAGGTCCTCTTCTATGGGTATAGGTCTAATTGTAATTTAATTCTCCTATGTAGGCCTCTCTAGAATTTTGTGCCCTAGTTTCATATATAAGGAATCTTTCTCCTCTCATTTTCTCTAACCAAAAACTTAGACTTGAACTATAAGAAAGAGCAATCTAAGACAAAGAATTGAAGAGTGAGATCCAAAAGTGAAGAAGAAAGATTTGAATCAAGCCAAGTAGCCATTGAAGAATTCATCCATTCTCAAGCATTCAAGCACTTCTCAAGCACTCATTTCATCAAGAAGATCCATTGGTGGCCATTGAAGGATTCAAGCTCCATGGAGTCCTCTTGTTGAAGATTTCTCCATCCACATTCCTCCAAGACTCTTCCTATTTAAAGATCCATTCAAGATTAGTGTTGAAGATCTACAATAAATTGATTTGAGACATCCTACATTCTACATTCTACATCCTTTTGGTACATACATACTTGTGGATTCACGGATTCGAATCCGCCACAAGGGCTTCTACAAGTAAGGTGAATTTGTTCATTTATACTTATGCAATTTCAATTATACTTTGAGGTTAATTCAAAAACTAGGGTTTGACCAAGGCAAACCCATCCCCCAACAAACAAATCCACTTTTCTTGTAGGTACAGGTTTGGAATAGTAGATCAGAGCGCAGACTCGGATACCATTTTCAAAAAACTTTCAAGATCTGGAAATAGATTTCCTATCAGAGAATTTTTAGGTCGATTCTGCCCTAGGTTGGAATAAAATTTTTTGGGTCAATGGTGACATTGACTTGAGGGTAAAAATTAGAACTATGTCAGAATGGAAATTTTTTTTGTTGTTTTGTTCATCTCTGCATTTCTATTCTATATCCGGTCTCAGATTTTCCAAAAATTGAGTGCAGACCCCTGAAAACACCATTCTTTAGATCTGCAACATTTCAAGGTTAGTAATTTTCTCCTATGCATTTCAATTAAAGCACTTAATCTTTCTAGATCTATCACACATTCTTTTCTATAAACGAGTACTTAAGATCTTCCTCTTTGCTCTTATTTCCAAATGATTGATTCATTTGTACATTGATCCTTTCTTTAGGGTTAATCAATTTGGATCCTTCATTTGTATATCTAAGGATAAAAAGAAACATCTTATTTACCCCCTACATTTCAATTACATCTATTTCATACCCCAACATGCTTAAATGTAATATTTCTTGTGTTACATTTTGGTGAACCTGCGATAGACAACTCTTTCTTTTTGGTGTTAGATTTAAATCTTTTATGTTAGATCTTTCATGCATATTAGATTAACTTTCTTTTATGTTATTTCATTTACATTTCAAAAATTAAAATCAAAATCTTGTGTTTCCTAAATTAGTTCATTTGCATTGCATTGGTGTATGAGTTTTACCACTTCTAGTCCTACTTATAGTATCCCGGTTAGAAGAAGCCGAAGACTTATGGGTTACTTTGATCTTAAGTCTTCCTCTCATTTCCTTAGGATCCAGGGTGACAATTTGAACACTCATGATTCCAATCCTTCTATGGAGCATAACTCTTCTCACTCATCTCATGATGAGGATGATGCTTTAAGAGTTCCTCCTGAACAAGTGCAAAAACTTTCAACAGAACTTGATAAAATGGGAAATTGGCTTATTCAAGAAAACCATAATCAAGATTTCATCCAAGATATAGAGGCTCTGAAGAAATTCCTTCGTGATAGTGATTAAGGTATTAATCTCTTGCGTGGTATCACCCATATTGTGCATTTAAATGTTAAACCTTTAGCTCAAGAGGCTCAAGATCTAGGATTCACTCCTCCTGTCACTAGTGAGGGACCTTCTTATTATCCTTTACCTAGCATTCCTACTTATACTCCTCCTTTGATGAATACATCTCTCCCAATTTCATCTATTCATGTGAGTGTTCCACCGGTATCTCTACCTATCTCACAACCTTCATATCATAGTGTGCCTTATACTTATTCCAATCCCCTTCCAACTATGGTTCCAAGTGTTCCACCAGTTGTGTCTTTGATTCTTGCCACTTCCTGCACTTTTCCTAGTGTTCCTAATATTTCTATGCCACCTATTTCTTCTAATGATTCCACAATTATTAGTTTGGCTCAAACTGTGTCATCTTTACAACAACAACTTGCATCCTTAACCCAATCCAATTTTAGCATTCCTACATGTGACATGGGTATTCCTTTATCCTTAGATATTATCTATGCTACTGTCCCTTAGCAAGCTGCTAAGCCTCATCTTGAGAATTACAATGGTAAAGGCAATCCCGTTACTCATGTTAAAACATTTAAAATCCTTTGTAGTGATTATGCTCATGACCATAGGATTTTACCTAAGTTGTTTGTTAGGACTTTTCATGATAAGGCCTTGCAATGGTATTGTTCTCTACCTCCATATTCTATTGATTCTTTTCCTAAATTTGGTAATACCTTCATCCAACAATTTCAAAATAACATTGGTCCGCAAGTTTCCTTAACTGATTTAATGCAATGTAAACAAAACATTAAGGAAAAATTGACTGATTTTATTGGTAGATTTAAGCATTTGTATGCTCAGATTTCTTATCCTATTCTTGATATTGATATTCAGCATATGTTTATTTCAAATTTACAAAAGGATATTTGAGGTAAGATTTTGCTTACTGAATTTACCTCTTTTCAACAACTTTGTGTAGCACTTCATCATTATCAATTACAAGTGAGTCAATTTGAGAGAAACACTCCAATGGCTCCTATTCTAGTTGATAAGAGTGATGCTTCTCCTAATCCTATAATTTTTAGAAACCTAATAACTATATCAAGATTAATAAATAGATGAATGCGGTTGCTGATCAAGTTGTGGTTGCATCCAACAATGCCACTTCTGCATCCACTGCTTTCCATATGAATCATACATTTACTCCTCTGTCTGAATCTTTACATTCTATTATGAGTAGGTTGTTAATTTCTAATATGATTACCTTGCCTCCTATTCGACCTCTTCTTCTTGCTACGATAGAACCAAAATCCTTTGATTCTAAATCTTTTTTCCAATGCCATCGCTAGAATGGCCATGATACTAAAAAATTTTATTATCTAAAGCATAAGGTTCAAGACTTAATCGATTCTAATGCTTTATCTATTGATAATTTTGATGGTAATGGGAAAAAATATGTCTCTCCAATAATCTAAATCTTCAAATCTATATGAATCCTTTACCTACAGATGATACTAACACCATTACTCAACCACCTTCTATGAATATTGTTTACGATTCAAAGATGGATGATCTTAATCACATTGTTAATCTTGTTGAGTGAGTTGTTCCAACTCAACCTACTGTTCAAGATCCTTCGCCTATACCTCAACTTCAATTTCCACCTAAACCTCAGGATCAAACTAAGGATAAATAACCTCAGAAACTCTTAATTACCTTTGATGATTCTGAGACTATTAAGGCTCCCGATGGTCCCCTTTATATTTTTTCTAGGATTGCTAAGATACCTACGCATGGTTGTCTTGTTTATCCCACATCTTTAATAAATTTTATTACTGAGGAAATTTTTTTTATTAAAAACCTACAACATGATTGTTATGATACATCTAATGCATGGATCCAAACTTGTAATGGTTTTCTCTATCCTTCACTTGGTTATATTAACTTGCCTATTGAACTTTGTGGCAAGGTTGTATATACTACCTTCATTGTTGTTCCTACTTCTGGTCAATTTCAAGTAAAATTTGGTTTGCCTTGGATAAATGATATGCATGCCATTGCTTCTCCTATTCATAAATGTCTTAAGTTCATTCATAATGGCAAAGTGAAAATGATTAATCATAGTTTGTATCAACCTTCAAGGCCTAGAGATTGTGCTACTCTTGATTTCTTTTGGGCTTCATTACCTAATTCATGTCCTCCTCGCCCTGACAACATTTTTCATTCATATCAATCCTATAAACATTGTGAGATTGTTGAGTTAAGCATGCCTCAGATAGATCTTAACCGTGGTATTTTTCCCACTCCTTCTATACCTCCTTTATCCATTACAAATAGCTCTATTACTCAACATCCCAATGTCACTTCTCAGCCTACTGCGAATCCTACCAAACCTCCTAAAGAACCTATGAAGGAACCAGTTGTTATTCCTCCTAGTTCTCAACATGTGTCAAACAAAGAAAAAATAACAAATCTTCTAATGAACGTTGTAAGAAGCGTAGAGATAATGCTAGGGCCCATGCTTCTGTTCTTCAAAATTCTTTACCTTCTTTCTACCAACCTATGTCGGATGTGTTGGAAGAAGTTAATGTTCATAATGATGTTAAGATGAATGAGTATGATGATCCTATTCACATCTTAGATCCTATATTAATTAATCTTGATGAGGAAGATACTCTTGATGATCCTATTGATCTTAGTGATGAAAATGAGATCATCGATCTTGAAATTGATTTACCTCATATTCTTTCAACTCAATTTATAATTACATGTAGTATCGAGCAACACGATTCTTAAGAGGATCCTTGTTTGGAACTGGATATTATTCCTATTGTATTGGATATAGTCCCTCTTATGAGTTTCCCACCTTCCCTAAATGATACAAACCAAGTTGGGGAGAGTAGGGGATGCGTCTGATTAGCATATCCTTCATGGTTGCCCTTTATATTTTTGGATGTTGTATTGTGCTTCTCCCATAATGTGTTTGCTAAATGTTTGTTAGACTCTTTTATGTGACCCTTGTTACTTTTTTGGTGGAAGGTTATAAAGGAATCAAAACTGTTGTATAATTCCTCTATCTTTACTCTGCTATATGTTGTTTTCATGTTATGTTTTACTTGTGCTATTGTTCGTAAATGTTTTCCTTGTGTAGTCCGCTTGGATCTGCGACATGGTAGCACTGATTCTTTTTGGCATCCATGTTGTGGTCTGAAAATACTCTTCTTCGTAACTCTTGAGTTTTGTTTCCTCCATTGTGATTTTAGTTCTACTTTCTTCAGGGAATGATGTCAATTCATTTGCAATAATATCATATCTATGTATACATGTTATCTTATGATCATACTGACCCCATAGTAGGTAGATCCCTTATGTGTTCTTTGTATGTTTATGTGGTATTTCCCTTGATTTGTCTATATTTGGTAGCATCTCGTAGTGGAAATGTAATCATTAGAGTTATTTATATTTCCATTCAAGTCATTGCTCTTGTTAAAGTGTTATCAATGACTTTAACATGGGGGAATACACTCTACTCACTTTTTACACACACACACGTTCAAAATATTTTCAAAACTTAAAATTTTTTTCCCTTTATGGATTAAAACTAATACTTAAAGCATGGATATTTTACTTTATAGGATCTCTTGGTCCCTCCAATTTAAATTTGCATGGATCTCTTGATGCCTCCAATTTCAATTCACAATTTTTTGATCCCTTAAATTTGGAAGGTGTCCTTAAGATCGGATCTACCTAATGGGTTGACTAGTGAGTAGCCACATTCACTAGGCAGTTCAACTCCATCTTTCCAGTTGCACTATTTCCTTGTGTGGTTCACAATGGGACATATGTTCTCATTGGGCGAGGTAATCACACCCTCTCTCTTTTTCTCCCTAACTAGTGATGTCTCTCTTATCGTGATCTTAGGGTTGATAAAAACTTAAGTCCCTAGGGGCTTGAGGATTCCTTTTTCCCTTTTGATTTCAATAAGATTATCAGTTCTTTATGATCTCCTTTACCAAGAGTTTGTGTTGAGTCCATACTCTTGCTAAAGTGGGGGCTAAATGTATAGTCAGAAAATGGAAGAACTTCCATTTTAGACTGGTTTAGCCTTCCATTTAAGTGGTTTGGGGTCATTTCAAGCACCTTGAATGGGTCTCTAACATGGATCTATATTTTTCCCCATGTTTTTCCCCATTTCTACTTTTTCCAGCCTATTTTTGACACTCCAGACTACAAACTAGGACTTTGACCTCAGGGTCAAGGTCAACCTTTCTGGGTCAAAGTTGACCTCGACCTTGACCTAGGTCAAGGTCAACCACAACCTTGACCTAGGTTAGAATTAAAATTTTTCTAACCTAGGGTTAAAATTCCATATTTCCAGGGTTTCTGGATGTCGGGCTTTGGAAAGAGTTAATTCCCACTTCTGGGTCAGCTGTTTCGGTCTTCGGAACAAAAAATATTAAATTATATTTAATATAGGTCCTCTTCTAGGGGTATAGGTATAATTTGAATTTAATTCTCCTATGTAGGCCTCTCTAGAAGATCGTGCCCTAGTTTCATATATAAGGAAGCTTTCTCCTCTCATTTTCTCTAACCAAAAACTAAGACTTGAACTATAAGCAAGAGTGATCTAAGAAAAATACATGAAGAGTGAGATCTAAAGGTGAAGAAGCAATATTTGAAGCAAGCCAAGTAGTCATTGAAGCATTCATCCATTCTTAAGAATTAAATCACTTCTCAAGCACTCATTTCATCAAGAAGATCAATTGGTGGCCATTGAAGGATTCAAGCTCCATGAAGCCCTCTTGTTGAAGATTTCTCCATCCAAATTCCTCCAAGCCTCTTCCTATTCAAATATCCATTCAATATTGGTGTTGAAGATCTACAAGAAATTGATTTGAGACATCCTACATTCTACATTCTACATCCTTTTGGTGCATACATACTTGTGGATTCACGGATTTGAATCCACCATAAGGGCTTCTACATGCAAGGTGAATTTGTTCATTTACTTTGTTTTACTTATGAAATTTCAATTATACTTTGAGGTCAATTGCAAAACCAGGGTTTGACCAAGGCAAACCCCTCCCCCAAACAAACAAATTCATTTTTCTTGCAGGTACAGGTTCAGAATAGCAAATCGGAGCGCAGACTCGGATATTGTTTTCAGAAAACTTCCAGGATCCGGATACAGATTTCCTGTTAGAGAATTTTTAGGTCAATTCTTCCCTAGGTTGGAATCAAAAATTCTGGGTCAATGGTGACATTGACTTGAGGGTCAAAATTGGAACTATGTTAGAACGCAAAAAGATTTCAGGGTTTTGTTTGTCTCTAAATTTCTATTCCAAATTCGGTCTCAGATTTTCTAGAAACTTAGTGCAGACCCCCAAAAATAGCATTCTTTAGATTTGCAACATTTCAAGGTTAGTACTTTTCTCCTATCCATTTCAATTAAAGTGCTTAATCTTTCTAGAGCTATCACACATTCTTTTCTATAAATGGGTATTTAAGATCTTCGTCTTTGGTCTTATTTCCAAATGATTGATTCATTTGTGCATTGATCCTTCCTTTAGGGTTAATCAATTTGGATCCTTCATTTTTATATCTAACACTAAAAGGAAACATCTTATTTACCCCTACATTTCAAATACAACTATTTCATACACAAACATCTTTTAAATGTAATATTTCTTATGTTACAGTTACAAGCCAAGATTTTTACAATATATCTTTACAATATCTAGAACTTGATATTTATCTTTACAATACAAAACATAAACTTGATTTTCTTCAATTTGAGCTAAATCCAAATATTCAAGTAGTCTTCTTAACCATAGGAACCATTTGGATGCATGGGTAAAACTTTTATATTCATCTTTGGGAGAGCCAAGAGAAGTATATTGTTTCTTTTGAAAGCTCCATGAGATTTCACCTGATCCAATAAACAAAAATACCCACAAGTGGGTAAAAGCACAAAGTTGTGTCACATTTTAGGACCACTTATCAGCACAGCTAAATTTGATTATTTCTAAATAAAAATTAATTTTCTTCAAACATATGGTCTAGCTAGATTCATTCTAGCTAAGCTAGATAAGTGGTTAAACTTTTCCAATTGGAAATGTCTATTAAATGCATGTTTTATACCAATTACCAATGAAATAAATTTATTTTAGAAAATTGATGTTTCAATAACCCCTACTCTTTTTAATGATATTTTTTAAAAATATAAAAAATACCCTTTTGTAGAGCTTAGAGTCAAGATTATTTCCATATAAATGTTATAGTATTTTGATTACATCTAATATATTATAATTTAAAAATACAACAAGTAGCTATTTTAACATTTGGGAAGATGTTGCTTCAAATAAATTATAAAATAGTAAATCATATCAAAAAAATTTAAAATTTTTATTTAACACTAGATGAGAGAGTCCTCTTCAAGAATATGTAATTTGTTTTTGAAAGGTGGTGATTTGATAGGGGATATTTGGTGGGAGATGAAAACTATCGATTTCAAAAAGTTCAACTTTGAGTAGTTATAACGGAGAAAATATAAATTGAAAACCAATCTTTCTTCTTTTCTACACTAGCTATACATTTTATCTATAGCATATTTTAAAATCAGAGGAAAAATATATTATTTGCATATACTTGTTTGGTGGGAACTAGACACCATATTTTCAGCAGTTTTTAGCAACTGAAAAATGGACTTTAAAATTTAAAAAACTATGTCAATTCTTGTTCAAAAAAAATTTAAAAAATTATAGGCAAAAACTTCATCTATTTTTACACATTTCATCAGTTTACATCGTCCTCAAATTCTAAATAAAAATGCCACTTTTTATGTCAATAAACTTGAACAGTTTGCATGTCGTGGTCCCTTTCCTTTATAAAAGTGTGACACAGGCTTGTAGTTTTACCCAAGTATATTTACCACTATTGGGATCTTCCCTAGATGTGTATTAGTATATTCTTTTAAAATAAACTCACAAATTACATCATACAAATAAAAAACCATTAAGAGATCGAAAAATATATTTTAATTTAAAATATGATTGATAAGGTTTAGTCATGAATCTAGAAACTAAACCAATATTGAGAGAAACTTTAACAATAGATCTATGCTTCCTTTCCATTACACTATTTTGTGGATGTGTATAGGGAATGGATAGCTCATTCTTAATACCAACTGATTTTAATCAACCATTTAAAATATTATTGGCATATGCTAGATCATAATCAATTCTAAGAATTATGAGTGTTAAAATTAAATTGCCTTCCAAAGATATGAGAAATCCAACAAATTTCAATAACTTCATCCTTACTATGAGGAAAATGTAGAAATTTGATAAACATCAACTGAAGTAAGTGCATACCGAATCATTGGATGGAAGGATTATCCACGGGTCCCAAAAGGTTACTATAAATGAGGTGCAACTGAAGTGTCCTCCATAGTTAACCTTGTAAACAAGGCTCCTTACACAACTTACCAAAAAAAAATGAAACTATGTGCATACAAATAGATGGTATAAAACCATATTAAAAAATGCAACTATGTGTATCCAGAAGGTGGTATAAAAACATACTAAAATTGAGAATACTTCATGCTAATAGATGAAATCAATAATAATACTCATGAAGGAAAAATCATAAGAAGACTCGTAATACTTAAACAAATTATAATTTAGTGTTAGTCATGACTTTATTTGTTGGGATCATTCATATGGCACATATCTTTTTTCTTGTTAAACAAGAGTTGGATCAATTACCATATTTCATGAAAAAAGGTTGACATAATTGCAACATAATACCCCCATGCTTAATTGAAATTAATTATCCCCTTGTTTAAAAGAGAGTGAAAATTATTTTTCCTATGAAAAAAAATGAAATAATCTATCTGTTAAACATAAAATTGATATAATTTCAAAATGTTCAACATTTTGTTAGCTAAAATGAAATTACCCCTTCACCTAAATAATAATTCCAAATTTTGAAGAAAAAATAAAATGATATTTATATATCTAAGAAAATATATTTTATTTAAAAAAATAATTTAAATTACAATTTTTTTTTATTTACTTAAACATTTTTTAATAATCTTTTTAAAAATATTATCTTAAATAAATATCAAAACCTTTGCTTTCTTGATACAAACCATTAGAAATTAAAATTTGGAAAATAATTTAACTTGATTGTCAGAACTAACGTAGTAATGATTGCAACAATTTAAAATACCAGAAAAAAATACTCCCTCTTATTTAAATGAGATTTAAATAAACTTTTTATTTTGAAATAATACAAAAAAAATTACTTTAATACAAATTAATGAAACTTTAATAAAAAACTAATAAGAAATTTAATTAAAAAATATAAATAAGTTTCTATGATTTTTTTTTCAAAAATTAACTAGAAAATTTATATTTAAAACTTAATAAAAAATTTATAAGTTTCATAAAAAACAAACAAACAAAGTCTAAAAGAAACTTTAAAATGTCCAAACAATAAATAAATTTCTTTCCCTAAAAATACGTGACTTTTTTAAAAAAAGTTAAGGAAGACTCTTATAAACATTTAAAAAAAAAAAAACTTAAATGATTTTCATTTTAAAAGGAGAGATTATTTCATTTTTTCATAGGAAAATAATTTTTTAATCTATTTTAATCAAGGGGGTAATTAATTTCAATTGAGAAAGGCCGCATTTTCTTGCAATTATGTCAACTTTTTTTCCATGAAATATGGTAATTGATCTAATTCTACAACTGAAATCAAACAAGTTAAGAAAGGGTTTGGTAACCCTTGAGTCCATTTTCAACTCTAGTGATCAGTTAAAGAAGGGAAAATCCAGTATGGTAGCTAAGGAGGAGCACTATGAATCAGTTGAAATCTTCAAGGACAAACTTCTGAAACTTGGTAAGGTATGTACCAAGCAAGAACAACAAGATTTCATTTTACTTTGTCAAGAATTTGTGGATGTTTTTTCTTGGGAATACAATGATTTAAATGGTTTTGACCCCACTTTGTCCCAACACACCATAAAGTTGATTTCAGGTGCTAAATTAGTAAGATAGAAACAAAGACCTTTAAATCAATAGTTGGAACATCTAATGAAGGATGAGTTAAGTTAATTCAAAGGAATATCATTTTTCCTATCAAACACACATCTTGGGAATCTAATCTAGTTCCCATAAGGAAGAAAATTTGTGAGATTAGATTGTGTGTCAATTTTAGAGATCTAAATAGAGATCACTACAACATTTGGGGTCAAAATTTGACACCAATTTGTGACGAAGCTACCATTTGTGTGTGATTTTTGTATTTTTTTTCCAAGTGCCCCCGATGCTTTCGTAATAGCAATGATACCGTCGTAATTGCAATACCCTCTTGATTATAAAGAAAAAGAAAAAGAAAAAGAAAGGTTCATTTGTGGTCAAGCTGTGGTGTGCGAGCGGAAGAGGGCCCTAATGATGAGCTTGGTTTTTCCTGGTAACACAACCACTCAGCTACTTGCCGAGGATATGTCGCCCATGATTTAGTTCATCACAAGGTGAGTAAAAATCTCCAACACCCATTTGATTTTCCAAATCTACAGTTATAAGAAACCATTTGATTTTCTTCTATTGTTCTGTATTAGGGATTGTGATCGAGCTGTGGCATGCGAGGAGAAGAGGGCCCTAATGACGAGCTTGGTTTTTCCCACTAACACAACCACTTAGCTTCTTTTTGAGGATATGTCGCCCATGATTTAGTTCATCGCAAGGTGAGTAAAAATCTCCAACACCCATTTGATTTTGCAAATCCACAGTTATAAGAAACCATTTGATTTTCTCCTATCCCTCGGAGGATCATAAATCGACTTGCCCTTATGGATGCCATGAATCCCTCAAATATCCCTTTGAGCATGTATAAATCTCTTTGCTTCACGCTGGCCATGGGATCCCATATCCTCATCAACAAATAATGTATCTCTAGGAGCCCCTCGAATCCCTAGATATTCATTTCCTTGTTTGGATAAACCCTGGTGATTTGCAGTTGGATTGAAGGAAAACCCATTACCAGGGATGTTATTGGGAAAATTTCAGACAAATACAATGTTTTAACAACTCTTAAATACATTTGAGGTAGGACAATGCACAATTATTCTATCATTTTAAATAAAAAAGGTTGCGAGGGCCACTGAATGAATTTTATTCAAATAGAAATGATAGAATACAAAGAAGATTATGCAAGTGGATAGTAGCGAGTTCTCTACTTATTGCCTTCGCGCCAACATATTTCCCTCATAAATTTCTCTTAAAGGTAAATAGTTTAAACTCTTTCCCAGCTGGTTTGAATTGGGTGTTTTGACAACATTAATATGTGATGCATAGCTCATGCCAAAGGAGCTCTAGTTTAAGTTATTTGGATTTTGCATTCTAAGTACACAAAACAAAGCTGTAGCTTTAGTTTTTTCCAATTTATGTGTCTTAAATCAAACTATGTAAATCAAACGATGAGTTCTATATTTAGAACTTTAGTTTAGCGTACTCGATTTATGCATGAAAAATAAATTCTATCTTAAATGTTTACTCTTTGAGGGTGTGATCCTTATAAAAAGAGTTATCCTCGGTGATAGATATATGTCTATTAGTAATATTTCATTGAGGCAGCATTTAAAGAGGCAAGATCTGTGCTAGTTTAATTAGTTGGTTTAGAATCACATGTGTAGATGCATTGGCAATATCAGGTGTGGAATCTAGAATTGTAGATCCTATTTAAAATTACTTGCTTATGAATAATGTATATGCAATTTATAATATGGTATTATTATG
>MU226514.1:2332459-2349441 GCA_018584345.1 Thuja plicata
CTAAAAATAAAATAAAATGATGTTGCAAATATTAGTTAAAGAGAGGTAATAATAAATGAGAATTAATGTTCTAACTATGATATAATTTAATAATTACATTTGAACATGAATGCATTTAACTTTAAATAGACAAAATATTAGTTAGATGCATTATGCAAATATTAGTTAAATGCATTTAACTTTAATAATTACATTTGAACATGAATGCATTTGATTACAAAATTTGTCAAACTATTTTAATTCTATCTCACTCATTCATTGATTGAATGGCAATGAATGAAATATGTGAATAAGGATTTGTGCCATAGGGAGTAGAAGTTTAATATTTCAAAAAGAAAATTTGTAATTGGTAGATGATGCGTATATTGAATAGAACAATGAGATAATCCATGAACCAAATATTTGCAATGTTGTGCAATAAAATCTACCACTTGCACTCCATCTCACCTTTCAATCAAAGGGTTCCAATCTTTTCCCTGTGTAGGAATTCAGCACCACGACAGATATTGTGTGAGAACCAAAGCAAGAGAATAACAGGAGGGACCTCAAGAAACCTCTTACACTAAGGAAGAGGGACCTCTTCCAAACACCAACTGGGCCGGAAATAGCAGAAGAACTATCTTGTCTTTCCTCTGTCCATTGCTTAAACTTGTTGGGGTAAGTTCAAATTTTCATACCATTAGTGTAATCTTCACCAATAAGATATTTTCAAATTTATCTTCACCTTCAATCTGAATTAATCAGACTTCTAGACCATGTCCGCTGAGCTTTAATTGCCATTATTTAAATTTAGCTTTTCACTAGCTTTCTATTTATCAGATGTTGAGGGTTACAACTAACAATCGCTGACTCGACACCTGTAATCAGTCACTGTCATTACACTAGTCAAATCCTTGGTGTTCTCAGTGACAAAGGAAATGAAAAGATAATATAACCATGTAAAAAAAAATGCAAAGAGACGTTCCTACATTCCAAACCAAGCCAATATCATGTTCAAATCAAATACAACAATTTTTTGTTGTTTGACTGTATCCGTAGGCTAGTGGAATACACAGTTTGCAAAGAAATTTTGATTTTATTGAATCAAACTATTACAAACTTGATCCATCTTAGATCAAAACCTCCCTACTTCATGGATCTCCATCTCAAGATACATTAACTCTCCAAATACCTGAGAGTAACCATTCAACTAAGTCTAACTGTCACATAACAGTCTGATTGTTGTTATATGCTGAATGTAGACCTCTGAATTCAACACAAGCACAACATAGTCTTTACACAATCGCTCAATTCGCAAAGACAAACATGAATTGTTTGTTTTGAAAATTCAATTGAGGTGACCTGTTGCCTCCTAATTAGTTGTGGATGTTGAGTTTTATCCTCAGAACGAGAGTCAACAACCTAACCATTGCTAACATGAAGGATTTTAAGAATGCAAGAAGAGAAGAATTGCAATTAATCTTATGAAATCTGCAACTAGTCTATGAGAAAATGCTCTTAATCTATGAATTGAGAAGAAATTTAAGCTATGAAAGCAAATGACACTAATCTAAGAATGAATTGCAACTACTCTATGGAAGTAAAATGCAATTAATATAAGAAAGAAAGTGCTTTTAATCTAGAAATGAAATGCTTGTAATCTATGAAATGAATTGCTTCTAAGATAGAATTGAACTTGAAATGGATTTAAGAAGCTTGAAAGCACCAAATTGAGATGTTAGATATATCATAAATGAAAGCTAAAACATCTTCAATTCTAATTGAAACTTTCTTAATTATGCAAATTTAAGCTTGAAATATGAAAGAATTGATGCAAACAATGACTATAATATTGATGCTCTCCAAAATCATCCTCTCTAATGAAGAAAAGAAGTCCAATTTATAGAAAACCATGGAAAGAGAGTGAAGGGTTTCTTGAAAATAAACAATTGTCTCTTCATTCTCCATTTGAGACAAATAAGCAAAGATTATTTAAATAAAAGGGTGAATTATTGCCACATAAGTGTCCTTTCACATGGAATTATGGAATTCCCTTTTGAGGATAATTCATCCAAAAATTAAATAACCTTTCAATTCCTTTTATGTATAATAGCCAAAAGGGGGAATTGATTTAATTAAAAGCACTTAGGACTTTAGATTTAAATCAATTAATCATAGGTGTTTTTAGCTAATAATCATTGAGAATTTAGGAATTAAATGTAATGTCAGATTTATGCAAATTTGGGTTTTCTGCAATTGAAACTCAGTCAATTAAAGTCAATTAGGGGAAGAATTTTCCTAATACAATAGGACTTCAAAGATAAGAAAATGCACCAAAATTGATTGGATTATTAGGTGTGAATTTTGCGGTGTTACATTTTGCCCCTCTTTGAATTGATGTGCGAGTAGTGCATTGATTCAAAGAATAGTCTGAATTGAAGATCAGAATCAGGGTTAGATTGCCCCAATGTCCACTAATAGCTGATGAAGATCTAGGACTATCTTCAAAATTGGGGTTAGATTGCCCCAATACGAAGGTTAGCGCTCCGAGATCTATCTTAGATTGCCTAGATAACGGTCTAAAGAATTTTTGAGAGTCATCTTCAGAACGAAGCGTAAATTTTAGGAATTGGAGTTAGATTGCCCTAATACCCAATGAGATTTCAAGAATCATCTCGAGAATGAAGCTTAGTCCCACAATGTCTAGGTTAGATTGCCCAAACACTGGTCAGATTGATATCTTTCACAAGACTATCCCTAGAATGAGGCTCAACCTTTAGGAGTCAGGGTTAGATTGCCCCAATACCTATCTCAAAAGACAATCAATTTAGGACTATCTCTATAACAAAGCGTGATCCTTCAGGATCCGAGTTAGATTGCTCAGATACCTAGCAAGATAGATGATGTGATGAAAAGATTCAAGATCATGGAATATCCAATTTTGACCATAAGGTATGAAAAACTGAATATACCCCAAGTGATGAGATGCCCCTAGCGATGGGGATTTGATTCAGATCAGACTTATTTGAAAATGAAGCAAAAAGATTCAATGATGTAATCATCTTGCCCCCTCAGGAGCAAAATCAAAAGAAGACACATCATAAAGATGAGAGGAAGAAATCGTAGACAAAGATAGATCAAGAGAGATCATAATCAATTTAGAGTGATCGAGAGGTCTTGTTGATTAGGTTTGACCATAGTTGACCAGATTTGGCTAGAGTTGACTTTGATGAAAAGATTGCAGAATCTGAGAAAATGATGACAAGAGATAAGCCTGACAAGAAACCAACATCAGAAAATTGACTGCATAAGCATCTGATCACGTCGGTACCAAAATTTTTAAAACGCAATTTTGAGATACTTAGGAGTGTCAGATTTTGATTTCAATTATGAAAATGGATTCAGAACGGTCCAATTAGCCAAGGGTGCAATTTTTGCGGAAAATGGAGCACTTTGAAAAATTAGGTCAAAGGCTATATAAGGCCTGGAGGGGTCATTTTCAAATCATTATTCACCTTTGACTTTCGCGATGGCAAGAGCTCCAACTAACATTGAGAGCATTCCTGTGCACATGCATCGATTTGAGTGCACCCGACAACACAACCGACCAGCGGAGTATGACGCACCTATGAGTATTCATAACTGGATCTTGTATTTCTGCAAAAAATATATCATTTTTTAGCGTTAGTGAGTTTTTTAAGCATTTTAAACCATGTCTCACCAAATCTCGTGCGAGGAAGCAGTTTCCTCACACCGGGCCTAATCGCCTTTCGCACGAGGAAACTGAATCCTCGCACAGGTTGGGGATTCCTCGCGCAGGCCCCTTCCCAGTGCTTGCGCAAAGAGCGTGCGTGCACCGTGCGAGATTCCTAGAATCTCGCACAAGAACACATCTTGCCTCGCATGAGCCAAGAAGCTCACGCGGGACCAAAGTTTCCTCACGCGAGAAAAGAGTTTTCCCGCATGGGAAATTGGCAAAAATCAAAAATTGTTTTTTTTCTTGCATCGTAGAGTCAACCAGTTGAACTATGTGTAGAGTAGAACCATAGCTGCATTTGTTGTCTTTTGTTTTGAAAATCATCATTGTTGAGGTATTGATCAAATTTTGTCCTTTTGTGTTGCAGGTTGATCTCCCAGACATAAGTTTCAGGTCCCATCATCCTATCATGGGTGAGTTACTGCAGAGATTATCAGATGCCGACGGGGCCCACATTGATGGGCTAGGATTTTCAGAGTATGCTGGTGCTCGGGCTGTTCCACAGGGACCACCTCCAGCAAGACCACCTCCACAGGGACCACCTCTGGATCCTCCTCCTCAGCAACAGGGCATGCCCCCACCTCCACCTCCTCCAGGTGGTTAGGTTATGATGTATATTGTACCACCATTTTGACCTATTGTGCTCAAGTAGCACCCTTGTACATTCAGACCAATCGATATATATATATATATATATATATGAGCTTGATTTTTGGCATCATTATACATGTGTATATATTGCTTTAAATGTGTATGTTTTATGAGATGATTTCCTATATGATTTAGATGTATGGATTAGAAATGTATGCAATGGATGAATATGCAGATGTTTATGCATGTGTTTTATTAATGTATGAAAATGCTATGATAGATGTTATATGGATAAATGCTATGTATGATTTGATTTATGCTTATAATGGATGCACATGTTTATGGATATATGTATGCAAATGAATTTATGGAAATGCACTTATTGAAAATGAATGGAATGCAATGAATGCAATGGTACTAATCATCTCGTGTAGGGCATTCACAATATACAACAGATACTAGCCAAAAGGACGTGCACGAAGATCGAGAATGAGGATCGGACACTCGTGCAGTTAAGAAGAACCATGATGAAAGATGAGGACCTTTGAAGAATGAGAAGATAATGAAGAGAGAACCAAACTACCATGATGCAAGCCTAAAATGTGAATGCAAGCCTACAATGCAAATGCAAGCCTAAGCTAAATGCAATCCTAGGACTTTGGTTGTTGGACTCATTGTTTTTATCATCGTCGGGTGTTTTTGGATCATCAGAGTCAATACAATCCTTACTAGTGCCGCTGTGACCATAAGAATATGAATATGACTTTCATCAGATAAAATGTAGGAAATGAATGTAAGCACTGAAGGCACAAAAGCCAAGGTGACCTAAACATTGTTTCCAGCTTGATATAGTAATGATTCACAAGTAAAAAAACACAGCAATAACAGTTAAGGAGATAGTTTCAACCTCCCCTTGGCATACAAATAAACAAGATCGAGGGATGTGAGGCTTTTCCACCTTAATGCAGAAGCTCTTATCACATACACCCTATTTATTTGATGTTGCCAGATCATCGAAACCACACCAACAAGTAGTAGTCAAATAAAATATCAATGAAATCCATAAGAACAGAAAACATACCAAGAAAGAGCCAATCATATCTCAGCATGTTTCAAGGTTTACGAATGTGTCTATGTTTAGGGTGTTGAGAAACACCATTGTGCTTGTGATTGCAATGTGTTTGATTTCTATCGAGAGATTTTTACATCACGAGATATTCAAAGTGTGTTAAAAAACACAGATGCATCCAAAGAGAGTGTTGAGAAACACTATTTAATTAAGGTGTTGAGAAACACCAGTTTGTGCCAGTAGAGAGTTGTCCTTCAAGATTGACATGATTACTAACTCAAGTGTAAACTGAAGTGTGATAAAAATGGGGAGCCATGCCCCCAAGTAACAAATGGATTGAAGATAAACAAACAAATAGCGAAATGATGCGAGAAATCTCATCAATGTAGCAACAGTAGGCAGACTCAATGAGAACCACTGGTGACTATTGCAAGAGATTCTCAAGAAGAATGATTGATAATGAAATCAAAGCATCAATAGGCAGACATAGTGAGGACCACTAGTGACTGATGAAAAAGTGAGTCTCAAGAAGAGACGAAGCGCTACGAGGCATCGGAAAGTAGACGCAGTGAGAACCACTGGTGACTGATGCAAAATGAGAAGAACTCCAAAAGATAAGACAATGCCCCCTAGACCAGGAACATGCCCCCGAGTATGACCAGTTTCAATCCATGTGAGGTCGAGCAAAATATTGAAGATGATTGAAAGAAAATGCACACTAAAGAAGGAAAGTGAACTAAAGCTGGAAAGCAAACTGAAGCAAGAAAGCAACTGAAGCAAGAAAGCAACTGCAAGAAAGCCAAGACATGCTGCGACAGATAAAGCATTGCAAAACAAGAGGCGCCTGTTTACCAGGTTTTCACCATCTTGGCAGAAATTCTATTTTTTCTACCATGACACCTGTTTACTAGGTTTTCATCAATGGCACATTTTTCTCTTTTTCTCTTTTTTTTTGTATTTTTCAATTTTTCAATTTTTTTGTTCTTTTTTCTTTTTTTCAATTTTTTTGTATTTTTTCATTTTTTCATTTTTTTTGATATCATCAAGGCACTTGTTTACCAGGTTTTCACCAGGATAATAGATACATCAAAGTGCCTGTTTGCCAGGTTTCCACTAAGATGATCATTTTTTCAAGACATTTTACAATTTTTAGGATTTTCTCAGAAATAAAGTATGTACATGAGCATGTAGAAGATATCTCAACTGTAGAATTTCTTCAGGTGAAGAGAATTGATGGGCTCTTTGAGTGGTTCACCTTATGTAGTGGAGAGCTGATAAGCACCAGACCCAAATACTATAGTAATGATATAAGGACCAAGCCAGTTTGGCTCAAACTTCCCTTTCTGAGTCTACTATTCTTGATTTTTAGGATTCTCTCTTAGGACGAGATCACCTGTTTGGAAGTCTCTTGGTCTGAATTTCTTATTATAGCTCTTTGACATCCTCTTTTGGTTTTCTCTAAGATGATCAAATGCCACCTTCTGACATTCATCTAGTAACTCAAGCTCTTGAAGCTGAGATATTCTCATGTCATCATCTGTAATGAGGCCTTTCAAAGAGACTCGCAATGTAGGAATCTCAACCTCAATAGGTAGTACAGCATCTGTGCCATAGACTAAAGCAAAGGCGTGGCCCCTATTGGAATTCTGATACTGGTGTGATAGGCCCATAAAGCCAGATTTATCTGGAGGTGCCAATCTCATCTAGATTTGTGTACCGTACGGTGCTGGATCTTGAGAATTGTTTTGTTAGAAGCTTCAGCTTTCCCATTACCCTGCGGGTAGTAAATAGAAGACCAATGTTGAATGATCTTGAACTTAGCACATAAATTTGTCAGATCTTTATTCTTGAACTATCCCCCATTGTCAGTGACAATAGAGGAGGGTACACCATATCTACAAATATTGTAGTTTAAGATAACATAGCTACAGATTTTCCATCAGCTACACTGAGAGGCACTACCTCAACCCATTTAGTAAAATAATCCATAGCAGTGATGATGTACTTGTGTCCTCTTGAGGAAGATGGATATATCTGACCTACTAAGTCGAAAGCCCACTGTTGAAATGGCCAAAAGGTGATAAAAGGAAAGTTCCTTAGCTAGAGCATGAATCAAGTTTCCATGGAGTTGACATTGCTTACAAGATTTGGCAAACTGCGTAGCTTCCTTCTCCATATCGGACCAATAATAACCAGCACTAATAATCTTATGAGCCAGTGTCAGGCCATTTGAGTGAGAACCACAAATGCCTTAATGTACCTCTTCTAACATGCATTTAGACTCATCAAGGTCTAGACACCTAGGGAGGGTACCATCTATACCCCATCTATACAAGTCATTTTCTACGATGACATACCGTGAAGCACTGTGGATTAGATGGCATTTTTCATTTCTAGTATATGTGTTAGGAATAGTTTGGTTATGGAGATAAGAGTATATGTGGTGGTAGCGAGACAAATCATGTACAATTACTAAACAGACCATTTGGGAGTCAGGAGAGTCATAGGCAGGGTAGCATAATGTCTCCACTAGGAACTCATGTCTAAAATCATTCTCTAGCATTTGCAACATAGAGGCAAGAGTAGCCATAGCATCAACCGCTTTATTATCCACCCAGGGAATTTACTAAAAGGTGACATGTGCAAAATAATTCTTAAGGTTGTCAACCATCCTTTTGTAGGGTATCAACTTTTCATCTTTGGTTTGATAAGTATTGTTGACTTGATTGATAACTAGTTGTGAGTCTCCAAAGACTTTTAGTTCATCCACTTGCCATTCAATAGAAATCTTGAGTCCATTGATCAAAGATTCATACTCAGCGGTATTATTGGTACAAGGAAACATCATTTTATATGCCTTCAGTAAAGAGTATCGCTAAGGTGTGATAAACAAAATTCCAGCTCCTAACCCCTGTTGGGTGAACAACCATCAAAGAACATTGTCCATGTTTGATGCATGAGAAGTATAATGGACTCATCTAGAAATTCCATCTTTAATGGTTGGTGATTTGTAAGAGGTGCTTTAGCCAATTGATCTGCAATCGCTTTTCCTTTAATAGCTTTTCTCTCAACATATACAATATCGAACTCACTGAGGAGCATAACCCATTTAGCTAGTCTACCTGTGAGGGTAGCTTTACTGAGTAAGTATTTTAATGGATCAATCTTTGCAATTAACCTTGTAGTGTGAGCAAAAATGTAGTGTCATAGCTTCTGGGAAGAAAACACCACTACTAGGCAAGCCTTCTCAATCACTGAATAATTTATTTCCTAAGAGACGAATGTTCTGCTAATGTAGTAAATGGCTCTTTCTTTATGATTTGGATCTTCTTGGGCCAAGAGAGCACCCAAGGATGTTTCCATTGCTAAGATATACAGGATCAAAGGCTTTCCCTGAATGGGAGGCATCAGTATGGGTGGATTAGCTAGATATTTTTTAATCTGTTGAAACCATTGTTCACACTCTTTGTTCCAATCATAAGTCACACCTTTATGTAGAGTTTTGGTGAAAGGTTGTGACTTGTCAGGTAATTGCGAGATGAACCGCCTGATATATTGGAGTCAAACTTGAAGACCCCTGATTTGTCTGATATTACAGGGTGGTCACATTTCCATTATAGCTTGTACCTTTTCCAGATCCACCTCAGTTCCTTTTTCCGAAATAATGTAGCCAAGTAATTTTCCAAAAGTAACCCCAAATGGACATTTCTTAGGGTTTAGACGCAACTTGAATTTCTCCATATGATCTAGTATAGGACCTAGATCAGTGAGATGTGTTTTTCTATCCATACTTTTGGCAAGTGTATCATCCACGTAGCCCTCCATTATCCTATGCATCATGTCATGAAATATTGTAGTAATAGCTCTTTGATAAGTAACCCCAACATTCTTTAAACCAAAGGGCATAACATTCCAACAAAATGTGCCCCATGCACAAGTAAAAGCTATTTTCTCTTGGTCTTCTAGCGCAATTTTGATCTGATTATAGCCAGAAAATCTGTCCATTAAGGAATACATCTCATATCCCGCTATCATATCCATGATCATGTTAATATCAGTAAGTGGAAAATCATCTTTAGGACATGCCAAATTTAAATCTCTAAAGTCTATGTAGACCCTAATAGATTTTTCATGTTTGGTTACTGGGACTATATTAGAAATCCACTCTACATAATCAATCGCTCAGATGAACCCAGCTTTCAGAAGTTTTTCCAATTCTACCATGATCAGTAAAGCTACATGCGGATGCATCTTTCTAAGTTTTTGTTTGACAGGTTTCACACCTAGTGCTATTGATAAGTGATGCATAATGAGATCAGGATCCACACTCGGCATGTCAGAATATGTCCATGCAAAATTTATCTTTTTCTCTTGGAAAAGTTTTGTAAATTCCTTAATTTCCTCTGTAGATAATGACTTGGCCACATGGATGATATGTGGATGTTCTTTTGTTCCCAAATTTATGGGCTGAGTAGGTTCAATTAACACTAATGAGCATTCCTAGAAGTGACTCAGAAGTGCATCAAGTACCTCACCCTCAGGCACCTCAGAGAGGTTTTTACCTTTGGGTACGTCTTTTCTTTTTAATTTTTTTGGCTCTGATACTGCCACAACGTGGTTTTCACCATCAAAGCACTTATTTTTTCTTCTTTTAATTTTTTGAGTAAGGTACTTGATGTCAGCCTCGGTCATGTTGACACTTTCTTCACTAGTGGAGGACATTATGGGCTTAATAGCATGAAGGTAGCAGGCTGAAGTGTAATCATTCTAGAATGTAAGGACTTCACTGGATGAAGAAGGGGAATTCCATTCTATTAATTTAGGATGTTGGAGGGAAAGAGATGTGACAGGTTCAAGTGCATCCATAGTATAGTCATCATCGAAAGCGTTAACTAGCAAGATGGGATCTAAACCGATCTCATCCAAAGGTGTGTTTGAATCCTTTTGATCTCTAACGACTGAAGTAGAAGACATGTAAACACCTATAGACTTGGACTCATTAGGCTTTTCACTAGACTCCTCATTTACATCAAGAATTCTTTCATAACATCCTACTGACAAACTATCAAACTTATACTCATGAGAGTCTGTATCTGAACTCTGACTTGGGTGCTTGCACCATGAAGGTTTTTGAGTTCTTGTAACACTAGTCTATTCTTGTGTCCATCGTTCTTGAAATTCTGGTGGTATGTACTCTTCTCCTCTGAAGTTAGGATCTTGTGAGTCTTTCCATTGCTCATAAGTGAGTGTCTCAAATGGAGTAGTTTGATCAGAATCACTGTCTATTTTAGCAGTACAGGTATGTGGCACAAACTTCTCTGGCTCAACAAAGAATGCTGCTAGGTCTAGAGGGATAGGATAAGGAAAGAAATCCTCATCTGAGCTGTCTTGTATAGTGTCAGCTGTAGTTGTACTTTTAGGTTCTGGTGTAGGCTCTACTTTTGGTACAAATTTATTAATCCCCAGATGAAATGGGACCTTTTTGAAACCTAACCCAGTGGTATCTTTTGTCTTTTGACCTATAGCTTGAATAGGTTCCACTAACCCATTGCCATTCACACCTATCGGGCTGCTTCCTTTGTACCCAAAACATTTCATAATCTTAAGACCCTTGCTGTTAGGATTTAATTAGCGAGCCAGGGCAGTTTGTTCAGCTGTGTTCTTTCCTTTACAAAGCCAAGCTTTGATAGCTCTATCCTTGTCTTCATCTTACAATGGTGTATTAGACCTTACAAATGTACCCTCATAAACTACCTCAAGGGTAATGGAAGATTTGTTGTGTTCAGAAGGTCTCCCATAAGATCTAGGAGATAGGGGAAGATCTGCTAATGATAGCATGGGTTCCATTTGATATCCCCCCATGCCTATATCTATGATTTTCACTGTCTGTTCCATGTATTTGAGCTTGGCATCACAAATTTTTATGTATTCTCTATTAGTCAGAACAAGAATGTCGGCTGATTGAGTGAGAGCATTACAAGAAGATCCCATGCTAGTGGAAATAATCACCTCTACACCTTGAAAAGAGAACTTGATACACTGATGGCATGTAGAAGGAACCGCTTGCATCTCGTGAATCCACGGTCTTCCTAACAAAATATTATACGCAAGAGGAAGGTCTAGCACCTGACATATGACGTCTCTTTCAACTGAGCCAACCCAAATGGGTAACACAACTAGACCTCTAGATGTTCTCTCTTCTTCATCATAATATTTTATGGTAAATATTTTGCGGGAGTCTATGTGATCCTTGCCATAACCTAGTTGAGCAAGAAAATGAGTGGAGCAAATATTAAGACCAACACCATTATCAATGAGCACGCGATGGACTAACTGTTTGCCTATCATAACTTCTATGTGTAGAGGAGCATTGTGTGGGTGACTAATTGAGTGATCATCTTCTTGTGAGAAGGATAAGTAATGCGGCGAGGTCAAATGACCCACCATGGATTGAAAATGATCCAAGTTGATATCTTTGGGGACATTAGCTTCAGTGAGAGCTTTGTCCAGAATCTGCCTATGAGCAGGCGAGATTTTTAATAGCTCAAAAATAGTTATCTGAGCATTGGTCCAATAAAGATAGTCAAGAATTCTATAACCAGTAGCAGGAGGCGTAGGGACCACCTTCGTGGTCTTGTTGGTAGAACCAACAATAGTCTTATCGGAAATTTGTTTCGGCGTGGACATAGCAGCAGGAGGGTTAGGACCCTTGATAGATATTCTAGCGTTAGATGAAGTAACAAAATTCACACAATCCTAAGATGTTTTAGATTGGGACTCAGGGCCTCTTACGATAAATGGGGTTCTGGGTCTAGAAACATTCCCACTTCCCTTGCTGGTAAACATATTGTAATATTCTACTTCCATTGGTTCAATCATGTTGATCACATTATCGTAAGTGGTGTTGGTGTAATTAACTTTGGCATTATTATTCTGAGTGTTGGAGAATTCACCCTTCTCATGATGAGGAAAGGGGTTTTTGATGCTTGGTGATTCAAATTCTTGTTATGATTCTCCAGAGCGATGACCTGGTTATCAATTAAGTCTTGAACTTTATGTTTTAACTGGTAACAAATAGTAGTCTTGTGACCTTTTTTCTGATGGTAATCATAGTAATCATTCTCATTCCACCAATGAGGTCTTGGTTGTGGATCATATAAATGTTTCTCCAAAGGAGCAAGAATTTGATTTTGCACCAAAGTTTTGAAAACCACGTCAATTGCTTCTCCTAGAGGGGTAAATTCACGCTTGGGTCGTGGTGCCCAAGGTTTGTTTCCAGCAAATCTAGAAGGCTATTGAGTGTTGGTTGCAGCCTTTGTGATAGCTTTGGTCACTTGCATACCCGAGGTGAGATTAAAGACTGGTTTTGAAGAAGTGGAATTCACGTTATCAACCACCCCATTGTTCACAACATCTCTATTTTTGTTGGGGAATTTACCTTTGTCTTTGTTGGACGATGAGGAATTTTTCTTGTTATCTTTATACAAGGTCAATTCACCTTTTTTAAGCATCAAGGCTTCTATTCTCACAACCTATTTTATCATACTATCAAAGTTAAGGGGACCTTGAAGTTGGACTTGATACCCGAAGTCAAGGGTGAGATTATCCAAGAATATATCGAGTTTCTTAGACTCGGGTATTTTGCGAGGGTACTTTGTGCAAAGTTGTCTCCATCTTTGGAGAAACATCAAGAATAGTTCCCCTTGCTTCTATTTAAGGTTGTAAAGATCCCTTATGTTAACATGATGTTGAATATTATGAGAATAGTGTTGCATAAAAAGATTAGCAATCTCGTCAAAAGTTTTGATGCCAGTGGCCAATCGTGAGAACCATTCCATAGCGGGCCCACCTAAATTTCATGGAAAAAGATGCATCAAATACGTTTGATCATGTGTAAAATCCATTGACAAGGCACAAAATTCTCTTAAATGATCCTAGGGATCAGAGGTACCTAGGTACTTGTCATATTTTGGGAGCTCTACACCTTTGGGAAAAGGCTGCATAACAATACTCTTATCAAACGGAAAAGGACATATACTTTCCATTGTGGACTATTGCATAGATTTGTCCTTATCTTTTATAAGTTGGCTGACTTGTCCTTGTATGTCATGAATTATCTTATGAAACTTGGAGGCTTCAGTTTCCTCTTCTTTAGTGATAAGCGTATCCAATTGGAAGTTCGCGGGTAATTTGACTCCTTGATTTGCTAGATCTAGGAAATATTTTTCTTTGTCTTCCGCGAGGAGTATCTCCATCATTTTAATAAGAGATTTATTAGAATTTGCTACATCTATATCAGTCTGAGTTATAGGGTCATTTTCATTGCCAAGAATTTCATAAATACTTTGAGTTTGGTCTTGACCCTGGTGTTGCTCTTGACCTTGTTCATGTTGAGATTGGTCATGACCTTGTCTGTAATCGAAAGGAGATGTCATGTTGTTAAAATGAGATTGTTCTGTATGTACTCCTTCAGTATGAGAGTGAGAACTCATAGCCGATGTGCTCTTTGGAAAATCAAAAGGATTGAAATGTGAAAAAGGATCACTAAGGCAGTGAGGGTTGTTAACAGGATCGACCCAAACAGATGGCTTCTTTGAGATAAATGGATTATGTTGATCTTGAAACAATGGATTAGAACAAAACTGAAGCACTAGCTTTGGATTTGGAATTGGGTCCACACTGAACGGGGAAGAGGAACGTGATGATCCCTCTTGATTATCCACTTGAATAACAAGTTCAGAATGAACTTTGCCTTGACTGTGAGGTTTACTTTTAACTACTTAAAAACCACGTATAGGAAATATATTACCACTCGTAGTCGTAATAGGCATAGATGAAGCTGATACGAGAGGAAACTTAAGATCTGACTCAGAAATATATCTCTAAAGGTATCAAGAAAGACAAGGTAATAGGCTAGAACAACCAAGGTATGAGATGTACCTGACACGAATCGTCAGAGGTATGGCTAGAACAGTCGAGATATGACTATCATGTCACAAGGTACAAAACATAAGAAAATAGGATGGAGACAAAGAGACAAGACAAGTTTGAGTATGAATCATTTAGTTTACAACTCGGAACAACTAGTTTCAGTTTGCAGACAATGAAGGAACAAGCAATCAAATCCTAGACAAGAGGCAGATAAGACAGATAAACAAACTCAATTTTCAAGGTAAAGACCAAGTTTTGAGACATAGTGAGAACTTTTCTCTAACAAGATATCCAGGCTTAGGATAGTTTTAAGATGATATAAATCAGCAATCTTTGTTTCAAGGTGACAAGCATTCATTTAAAAACACAAAGTTTCAATCAGGTAGTGATACAAACAATATTTGAAAACAATTCCACCAAGGACAAAGCAACTTGGTAGAAACATGGGAGTATTTGTTTGAATGATAGAACAGATAGTTTAAGACTCAAGAACAAACACTCAATTATCCCTACAAAGAAAATTGGTTGAGAAGAAAAAATTTGTGCCCCACTGTCTTATGCGTATGCGTTCACCTCACACAGCAGTGTCACCCTCAAAAGAGTGCCCATGTTTTTGGTGTTTCCAAGGAATAATTATATATGTTCGAAGGTAACCCTTAAACAAGGGCTATTTTCATATACCACTTCAAACATCCAGGTGCATACCTATGTCAAGAATCTAGGGGAGAGATTCTTCCCTCTCCCTGCGCATAGATTATGCCTCCTTTGGGAGGTGAACTGGGTAGGAGTCTAACTAAGAGAGTGTTTAATAGGATTCCATTCATAATAACCTCTGGTGCCTCTGATACAGAGCTAGGGCCTCACAGCCACACCAACACTTGTAAGTCAAACACCCTTGCAAGCAAGGCTGGGAGCGGTGCCGCTCAGTATGACAAATAGGGCTTTCTCATGATGATAGTCAAAATCAATGAGAAATAAGTTACTATGGATTTGGATTCTTTATACTACAATAAAGAAGAATTTATTAGAGTGAGGTGGAATCACTGGCAAAAGGTGTGTACTCACTTGGGTCATTCCGAGAGGTTCAACTTCCGGCAGGCCCTCTAAAGGTGACTCAACTTGGTTCGGATTCAAGGGTTTGATTTTCTGATTCTCTCAATGAGAGAAGAGCATACTTCTCTACCTTTGCACCTCACCCAAACACATCAAGCATTTTCATCACCGAGATAGTTTCACTCCACTAAATCCATAAGTCTTTGGGTTTCTGATTCTCTCAAAGAGAGAAGAGCATAATCCCCTAACAAGTAGAAGTGCTAAAGATTCACTTATCTTGCTTTGCTTCCCCAAGTATCTGTCATGCTAGCAACATCTGGGTCTTGGATTCATCCATGGGCATCACTTCCATGTAATGAAGAGCCTATTACCCTACTTTGCTATCGGGATCCTTACGAATTTTTAACAAAGCCCTATTTAGACTATGTGAATGAAAAACAGTAACCAAACATGACATTTCAATAATGTCTTTGACTATCATCCTGCAAGTAAACCATTAAAATGTTTTAATGTTTGACAAGTGAACCTATAAACCACTATTATGCTGCAGAAAAAAACTAGAAACAGAAAAATCAGAGTATAAAACAGAGGTCAGAACAGAGAAATAACATATTTAAAAGTTTGAATTTTAAATGCCTGTCTGTAAAAGTTCGCACGAGAAAGTACTTCAACGCGCACGAGAAAGTGCTTCGATGTGCACGAGCAAGTGCTTCGATGTGCACGAGAAAAATCTTTCTTCGCACAAAAAAGTGCTATAGGAGCAAATCTTCACGCGGCTCGATGCAAAACTTTGCGTGGCTCAAAGTAAAACTTCGTGAGAGAATCCATACCAGTGCAGTACGGACGTACAACAGAGCTTAAAAAATATAGTCAACATATTTGAAAATGAGGCCAAAAATTGTTTTTTCTGCCCCACGGTGGGTGCCAAAATGTTATATGCTGAATGTAGACCTCTGAATTCAACACAAACACAGCATAGTCTTTACACAATCGCTCAATTCACAAAGACAAACATGAATTGTTTGTTCAGCAAATTCGATTGAGGCGACCTGTTGCCTCCTAATTAGTTGTGGATGTTGAGTTTTACCCTCAGAAGGAGATTCAACAACCTAACCATTGATAACATGGAGGATTTTAAGAATGCAAGAAGAGAAGAATTCCAATTAATCTTATGAAATCTGCAACTAGTCTATGAGAAAATGCTCTTAATCTATGAATTGAGAAGCAATTTAAGCTATGAAAGAAAATGACACTAATCTAAGAATGAATTGCAACTACTCTATGGAAGTAAAATGCAATTAATCTAAGAAAGAAAGTGCTTTTAATCTAGAAATGAAATGCTTGTAATCTATGAAAGGAATTGGTTATAAGATAGGATTGAACTTGAAATGGATTTAAGAAACTTGAAAGCACCAAATTGAGATGTTAGATAAATCATAAATGAAAGCTAAAACATCTTCAATTTCAATTGAAAATATCTTAATTATGCAAATTTAAGCTTGAAATATGAAAGAATTGATGCAAAAAATGACTATAATATTGATGCTCTCCAAAATCATCCTCTCTAATGAAGAAAAGAAGTCCAATTTATAGAAAACCATG
>MU226514.1:2370044-2391713 GCA_018584345.1 Thuja plicata
ATATATATATATATATATACGTAATATGGTTGCCACAAGTGTTTATTTGTAAACAAGGATTGACTTAAAATAAGAAAACAAAGCATTTTACCACGAGCGAATGTAATGAAAATATTATAGATGAGGTAATTTGTCTAATAAAATATAGATGCAAAATGTGGAATCCTAGACACTCCAATAAAATGTTCACTGAGATGAAGAGAACATTGTGCCACGCCAAAAACAACCTAGAACGAGTATGAACAACATAATGAAATCAGATATAACACTGAACCAAGCAGAATTGTCTTTTCTATAAATTGGCTATCCCCACTCAATACTAATGCTCATTATTTATGGCGATGCAAATCCCTCCCTTCACCCAGTATACATAAAAAAAAAATTGAATGGATGTGTAGGGACCATTTTTGACTTTTTCAAGAATATATAAATATTACATACTAAGCATGATATTACAAGCTAGAGGTTTTACGCTGTTTGGCAGGTTGTCAAAATCAGGATTTGTGAAATAGTGATACTTTTCTAATCACAAGTAGTGTGATTTGTGAAATAGTGATACTTTTCTATATCACAAGTAGTGTTTTTAAGGATTATGCAATGTAGGGAGTGATGATATAATATGATAAGGTAAAGGTTAGAAATTTCCTTAGAAATGCAGTACTTCCCACAATGCCCAATTTCTCTATGAGGGACTAAACCAACCAAGGCTTTTCCAAATGGTAAATTGTGGTAGATAGGATGTCTTTAGGATGTATAAGGGTAAATCAAAGTGGGTTTATGGTTTCAATTCTAACCCTCATTTCCAGTCTCCACATACCCTAATCAGCCCGGAGGCCTAATTACTCTGTCTTGTAGCCCTACAGAGACCTTCTTGACCTTTGAAATCCACACTCCCTCAAAGCATCAGTGAAACTAAACACATATAAAAATACCCTTTAATTCATACTTCAACATATCAAAAGGTGAGATATTGTTGTTTTGGAAAATATTTAGGTTCCCAGACTGTACCCTTACAAATGAGCCCCAAAATGGGTAGATTAACTAAGAAAAACAAATTTCTACACCTCCCCAAGGCTCCAACTCCTGGACAGAGTCCTCTTATGCCACTGAATGAAGAAACACAAAAGGAATTAGGTTTAAACCCTCCGCAAGACCAAAACCCCCAATTTGGTCACTCCAAACACTTGTAATTAGGGCTTTATAAATGTCGACCCTCCAAGCACTCCTGCATCAAATTGGTGATTGATACACCATCCCTTCAACATACTAAGGCACTCCCAAACACAAAAAGTACCCCTTGTTTGGACCAAATGGCCACTGCTATACTTGTGCCATTAATTTCAATACAAACTCTCTGTTTTCTGCCAGTGATCACTTCCTCCCCTCAAATCTCTGCAAGTTCAAGATTAGGAAACTATAATACATTGTTATTCAACCTCATTCCATGGATTCTAGGTGTTTGAGTCCATGGAATGATCAATGGTGATAAAAAAAACTCAAGACTGTCTAATATAGTGTACAGGAACAGTGGTTATTCTGAACCCAATGATGGAGCAGTCATCACAAGTGACTTTCAAAGCATCTAAGGTATTTTTTATTACCTTTGAAGACCCCTTTATTTTTTGTGGACTTGTTCCCACCAAATAGCACATGAAAAACATTATAAAAACTTCAAACTAACAAGGATAGTTCTCAGTTTACAGTCACAGTCACTGTTAAACCAGTATTAACGCATTGGACAGTGACCAAAATAATCCTCAATGCATTCAGTAGATGTTTAGGTGAATGTGTGAGGCTATTTCTTATTGCATATTGAAAATATAATTCAACCAAAGACTATTAATAACTTTTTAGCTCACAGATTGCAAATAGAAACTTGTCTTTTATTCATCCACTATTCTCATTCGTACACTCCAGACCTCTGTGTACCCGTACAATGGGTTCAATCCTAAAGAGGAAACTAAATCTCAAATTCCCCAACCTATCATGATCAGTTAGAGGGATTACTTGAGTGTTTTTACACTAAATCGTTGACTTCCCTCCAAAATGGCTAATTAGCTGTTAAGTTTTAAATATTTGAAAATTTAAACTAAGAAAATGCTTTAAAAGCCTTCTTAATTGGATTTTAAGAACTCCAAAGGTTTGGAAATGCCTAGGAGACATAATTCCAACACTCTTATAACCCTAGACTACCGTAAGACACTTTTGGACACTAATGGTCTGTTTTACAATCATTTGAGCCTTTACAAGGATATAATTAGGTCCTTTAAGAACTCCAAATTTATTGAATTCATTAAATCAATTGAGAACCATTATAGGTTCTAGGACTTTCCAATTGATCCTTGACTTTTATTGTGCATTCCCTTCCTCTGGTCCTCCTTAGATGTCTTTAAGGTCTTCATAGTCTTCATCCCTTGACTAAATGTCCTTGGTGCCCCTGCACCATACTCCCCTTCGCCAAAGAAACTATTGTCCCAAGATTTTTTCATGCATGTTCTCCTTGCAATGCTGCAATAAATCTGAATTTTATGGATCCAGAAGTCCCCCAAAGTAACCTTCCTTCTCACATTACTCCAACCTGCATTCATACACAAAATATTAGAAGAAAAATGTCCATGGGTTGAATGTCTTTGTGGGTGACAATGTTGTCTTGACAATGCCCGCATTTGTGACTCATTGTGTGAGTCAAGGTAACCTTAACTCCTACCAATATCATCATCATTCACTTGTCCATCGATGGGACTCTTTACTGTCCCAATCAACACAAAATTATATCCACTTGGTCTTCTACTCTTTGGATTGTCCTGTCCTTTCCAAATCTGCAACTTATCCATCTCATTCTAACTAGTATCATACTAATTTTACCTTGCTTTGCCACATCACTTCTTTGCCACATCAATCCTTTGTCCCAAACACATCAGTATATTTTCCCTTTTATGAATTTCCAATGGTAGCATTTTGTATGTGAAACCATTCTTATGAACTAGATATGAATTAGTATGTCCACCATGAATTTTTTTTTTAGATATTTCCATGGTCATCCTAGAATCAAATGTCCACATGACATGTCCATTACATCACACAAAACATTATCCTTATAGCCTCCTACTGAAAATTCAATCCACACTTGCTCTCTCACCAAGATATTCTGATATTTACTCACCCATGTGGCATAGTATGGTGTAGGATGCTGAAATGTATTCAAGTGTAACCTATGAACAACTTCATAATCAACTAGATTTCTATGTTCTCCTAAATCAATGATGAGATTTCATAGCTTAACCTTCACCAAACAACTTTATCTGAAGATACTCACTTGTGGATGCCATGGTTGTCCTCTTCCCATCAATAAGCACTCTCCATCCTCTGGATGAATTTAAATGTGCTATTTCTGTTCTTCTCTCTTTGTGTCTTCTTCCATCAAGTTCACTCTCTTGTCTCTACCCTTGTCCTCATTCTATATAGGACATCTAAAGGACTGATGACCCACTTCATTGCAAGTAAAGCATCTTCCTATAAACATTCCACTTCCTCTTCCTCCTCTATATCCGCCTCTTGTCTCTGATGTGTATGGATTGTCTTTGTCTTTATCATTGTTATTCTGAAAAATCAGTGGTACCTCTACCACCTCTTCCTCTCATAGAAGATCCTCCTCTTGTGTTATTCTTCTTCTCATGCCATCTTCTTATCTTCTCTTCAACCTTCATGGCTAATTGATAGCATTCATCAACTGTCCTTGGGGTAGTAAGATTAAGTTCATCATGAATGTTGAACCTTAGCCCCCCCATATACCTTGCAACGTCCACTTCTTCTTCATGACCTATTCTACTATCCAACTTATGGAACTCCTTAGTGTACCTTAGTACATCCATATCCTTTTGTCTAAATTCTCTCATCTTCATGTATAACTGTACTCTATAATCCTTTGGCAAAATTTTTGCCTTCATCTTATCCATCATACTATACCAAGATGTGATCTTGGGTTTCCCATTCTTCCACATTTCTTCTTGAACATGACACCACCACAATAATGCATGTCCCTTCAACCTGGACTTTGCAATATTCACCTTTTCGTTCTCCCCTATTCCTTCACACACAAAGTAATTTTCAATTGCACTAAACCAATCTATTAGTTCTTCATCATCCATATTCCCTTCATACATATGTAAGTTCATCCTTACCCTTGAATCTCCATTCTTTATGGATTTCACCAACTTAGCCATCCTTAGATCTTCAGGACCTAGTTGATCTTCCTCTTGGGGTACTTATTCTTCCTCTCCTTCTTCTTCTACTTGCTCATCGAGTTTGATTCTCTTGTCTCTCTTCTCTAGTTCTAATATTCTCTCCACCATGGTCTTCATCATCATGTCCTTCTCATGGTTTTCTCTCTCCCTTTGTTCCAATGCTACTTTCAACTTCTTATTATCTACCAACTGCTCTTTGACTATCCTTGCCAACTCTATGTTTGTCATCATTGTAGGAAACTCCTCTTCTCTTTCAGACATGATCCCTGACCTACTTCTATCTCTAATACCACTTGATACAATGTAGGGAGTGATGATATAATATGATAAGGTAAAGGTTACAAATTTACTTAGAAATGTACTACTTCCCACAATGCCCAATTTCTCTATGAGGGACTCAACCAACAAAGGCTTCTCCAAATGGTAAATGGTGGTAGATAGGATGTCTTTAGGATGTAGAAGGGTACATCAAAGTAGGTTTATGGTTTCAAATGCTAACCTTCACTTCCAATCTCCACATACCCCAATTATCCCAAAGGCCTAATTACTCTGTCTTGTAGCCCTACAAAGACATTCTTGGCCTTTGAACTCCACACTCCCTGAAAGCATCAATGAAAATAAATACATATACAAATACCCTTTAAGCCATAATTCAACACATCAAAAGGTGAGATATTTTTTTTTTGGGAAAGATTAAGGTTCCTGGACTGTACCCCTGCAAATGAGCCCAAAAATGGGTAGATTAACAAAAAAACACCTATTTCTACACCTCCCCCAAGGATCCAACTCCTAGACAGAGTCCTCTTATGCCACTAAATGAACAAATAAAAAAGGAATTAGGTTCAAACCCTCCAATAAATCCTGCATCAAATTGGTGATTGATACACCATCCCTTGAACATACTAAGGCACTCCCAAACACAAAAGTAGCCCTTGTTTGGACCGAATGGCCACTGCTATACTTGTGCCATGAATTTCAATATAAACTCTCTATTTTCTGCCAGTGATCACTTCCTCCCTTCAAATCTTTGCAAGTTGAAGATTAGGATACTATAATACATTGTTATTGAACCTCATTCCATGGATTCTAGGCCTTTTTGTCCATATAATGATCAATGGTGATAAAAAATAAACTCAAAACCGTCTAATGTAGTGTACAGGGACAATGGTTATTTTGAACCCAATGATGGAGCAGTCATCACAAGCGACTTTCAAAGCATCTAAGGTATATTTTATTACCTTCCAAGACCCCTTGATTATTTGTGGACTCGTTCCCACCAAATATCACATGAAAAACATTATAAAAACTTCAAAATAACAAGGATAGTTCTCTTTTTACAGTCATAGTCACTGTTAAACCAGTATTAATGCAATGGACAGTGACCAAAATAATCCTCAATGGATTTAGTAGATGTTTAGGTGAATGTGTGAGGCTATTCCTTATTGCATATTGAAAATATAATTCAACCAAAGACTATTAATACCTTTTTAGATCACAAATTGCAAATAGAAACTTGTCTTTTATTCATCCATCGTTCTCATCCGTACACTCTAGACCTCTATGTACTCTTACAATGGGTTCAATCCTAAATAGGAAATTAAATCTCAACTTCCCCAACCTCTCCTAATTGGTTAGAGTGATTAGTTGAGTGTTTTTACACTAAATCCTTGACTTCCCTCCAAAATGGCTAACTAGCCATTAAGTTTTAAATATTTGAAAATTTAAACTAAGAAAATGCTTTAAAATCCTTCTTAATTGGATTTTAAGAACTCCAAAGGTTTGGCAATGCCTAGGAGACTTAATTCCAAACTCTTATAACCCTAGACTACCCTAAGACACTTTTGGACACTAATGGTCCATTTTACAATCATTTGAGCCTTTACAAGGATATAATTAAGTCCTTTAAGAACTCCAAATTTATTGAATTCATTACATCAATTGAGAATCATTATAGGTTCTAGGACTTTCTAATTGATCCCCTGACTTGAATTGTGCATGCCCCTCCTCTGGTTCTCCTTAGATGTCTTTAAGGTCTTCATAATCTTCATACCTTGACTGAATGTCCTTGGTGCCCCTACACCAAAGGACTTTCAAAATAGTGACCCATCGACATTTTACAAAAAGGAATCTTAAAGACTACGGTACCGTGATGTTTTGTTCGCTATTTGGAATCATGTGATTCTAGGGTGGTGTGAAATGATGGTATGTGTTAGTGCTGATTGGACAAGAGGATTTCCATTTGGATATTGCAGAGGTGCTTGATCTATAGTTAAGGATATTGGTGGGGCTTATCAACAGTTATGAATCATTCACCAATACATAATCTGAACTAAGTTTTTGATTAGACATCAAGGATGAGAATTGTTATGAAATATGATTTGTAATTCATAGATATTTATTATTCTCACTTTTCCGAGGGAGGCCACCTTATGTGAAACATTCTTTCAAAACATAATATGGCTACCAAGTTGGTGACTAATCTCTTTATAAGGTCCTCTTGGCAATGAATTTGTATAAAAAAGATAATTTCCTGATTTTGGATATTAGAATGGGTCTTCTAGTAGTTGAGGGGTCACCAAACGAAAATCCATAGCACGTTCACCAACCAAATATGGATTTCAATGAAGAGGGCCTATAGGATGTTTTGACTCATCTCATGTCTACAATATGGGATCATTCTACTAGCTATGTCAGATACGAAAGAGATATGTTCGAACTAGAAGTGGAGCAGGACTAGGCAGAGTTGTGCACTATTTTTGAAGAGCATGACATCGGCCAGGAATGGTTCTACGAGGAGATGAACCAATTTATTTATGGACTTGTATGCACCTTAAAATGGTCGCCTAGATTATGGGCCCCCATTCTTCAATTTATCAAATGATGGAATCAATTTATCAAATTCTTGAATCAATGCTTTGCAACATTTTAATTCAAATCAATTTCCTTGATCAAATCGCAATTAATTCAATTATTTCAATATTTCCTATGGTTTGATCATTTCATCAATAAATATTATTTAATTAAAAGAAAACAATCTCTTTTTATTAAATAAAATAATCTTATTTAATTAAAATCCATTTTTAATTAAATAATCTTATCTTATTTAATTAAAATCTCTCTTAATTAAATAATCTTATCTTATTTAATTAGAATCTCCTTTTTAATTAAATAAAATAATATTATTTAATTAAAAGAACATTCCTCTTTTAATTAAATAAATAAATCCCCACTTAAATCCCTCTTTGTGTTGAAAAGGGAAATAAATTAAATAAAAATAAATAAAGCTCCTTTTTCTTCACACATATTCCTAAGTGGTGGGATTTTTGCCTCTTAAGCATAGCCTTTGATTTTGTCTTTTGAAGATATGAGCACATGGATCAACCAAGATTTAATCACCACCATTGCTCATTTCTTTTTACCTCTTAATCTCTACCGTCCATTGCTCTTTAAAAGGAAACCTCCCCTTCTCATTTCAAAAGGATACACTTTTATGCTATTGTTATGCTGTAGGTTTGGAGAGCAATTTTGGAGGAGAGTTTGAGCATTTGAGCTTGGACCATGCAACTTCTTCTTCTTGTCTTCTTCTCTCATGCATCCATGAAAATCCATTTAGAGTAGATTCATGTTAATTTAGATGCATATTTCTTTTCAATAGATTAATCTTGCATATTTCCTTTCATAGATTAATTTCCATATTTCCTCTCATGCATTTTTATCATATAGATTAGTTTCCTTTCATGCATTGTTATCATATAGAATAGCTTCCATTTTCATTTGCAATGTATAGTTGGTGATCATGGAGACTAGCATTCTTTCCCTTCCTCATTGAATCTCTCATTTCATGGTGTACTTGCATGGGCATAAACTAGGTCTGAATTGAGGGCCTCCATTACAAACCTCTGCACTCCATGAATAGGGAGCTACGAGTCGCCATTTGAGACCTCATTCTTGAGAAATCTTAGATATAATGACTCATAGAAGTGTGTCATATTTTCAGCACACATTTTTAGTGCCCACTATGGAGCAACTCACCTTTACATGCTGGTTTTGAATATTTTTGGAGCTGACCCCCTTGTGCAGATTTGCTTGGAGATAAAAACCCTACATTTTAAAAGATTTGATCATATCTCCCAAACAGCTTAGATTTTCGGTCTGAATTTTTTTTGCAGGTTGGCGACATATCAGAGAAGCTTCAGTAAAAAAATTTAGAATTTTTCGAGGACATTGAAAAGAAGACTCAAATAAAGACTATTAACAAATCGTCTTGCAGGTTGCCTTGATCGATAGCATGCTAAAATTTGTGCTTGCATTTTTTTTATTACAATAGGAACCCACATGCAAGACTTCTAAAATGAACTTCTATTTTTGTATTTTAGGAATGGCAATGATGTTAGGAAACTATGCTGTCACCCTTCTTTGGAATGATAAAAAATCCAAAAGCATTCTTGTCATTTTCTTATGTGTTTGAAGTGTCTTTTAGATTGTAATCCTAAGAATTATATGAACATATCCTCTCCCCTTGCCTTTGTGGATCTTGGGTGCAAGAGAAACTCATATAATTCTTCTAGTGTGGCTACCACCCAAGTGCTTTAATAGAGCCAGTGAGAGTGGATTGCCCAATTGGTAACAAGATAAAGCCAAGCCCTTTCAAACCGGTATATAAAAATGTCATTGTGATTAATCTCATAGTGGATAGGTGTGAAGTCATTGTGGAAACCAAAATATCCTCCAGTACCCTAGTGGTGCATTAAAGTCCCTACATTGTTGAGGTGAAAACCTCTTTTTTGAAAGGATTGGGAGAGCCCCCTTAATTGGGAAAATGAACTGATCATAACCACTTGAATGGATGCCTTGACTACAAAAAAAATTTTAGTGACCAAAAACCCTCTATCTATTGGTGTGGAAGGTCAGAGACCGACTAAGATGTCCCACATTTTCATAGCTCTTAGTAGAGACAATGATTCTTTGGGAAGTGATTCCATTGGGATTCGAAGCTTGGTGTGCTTGAGAAGTGAGTGCACTATAAGGAGGAGCCTATGCCTCCAAGATTCTAAGTTGTCTGCTATGAGTAGATGTGGCTAAACTTTGGTTCAAGTGGGAATTCAATAGATATTGCCCTGGCTTACCTAGGTTGTGGAGTGACTATTCTATTTACGAGAAACAATTTTCTTGATGTGTCTTGCATGAGTGAAACATCAAAACATACACCAAACATCAAGACAAACATCAAAACAATCAACAAATCTGCATTCTTAAGTGTCAAACTGTCAATTTGCCCAACTTTCCATCCTATCATTTATAGTCTTCCTTGGTTGATCCACATCAGATTAGGTTACTTACCTCGTTGTTAGAAGCTTTCTTACACTTTGGATTCTTGCGTTTTGACCTCTTGAACTAGTAATCTTTGATTTCACAAGTGACCTTGCTTGGAGCTTGGTAAGCTAGAAACCATCCTTGTTGAGAAGATAAACCTTTAGATTCTTTGATAACACACTTGGAGAGTTTTGGTAATCTCTTGTCCATTCACTTTCATAAAAATTCAATTTCAATCAATATAACTTGGGTAAACCATCCTCCTAATCCATATGTGTTAGGGTATTCACCCATTTAGTGGGCACCTCTATGGTAGTGTTGGTTTACACCCCTTGCAAAATTATATATTATCACCTCTCTTTTCGACAAGTTAATGCCTTCAATATCCTAGTTTGGTACCAAAATTTCTTAGATTATACCTATTAGCTAGTACCTTTTATTTCATGCCAGTTACAACAAGAGATCAAGTAGATCAAGGAAAACAACCTCAAGTGGTCTTTAACACATTACCCTTAGTTCAAAATCGCCAAAAACATAAGGGAAAAGAACTTATATTTGATCAATCACCTAGGAACAACTCAAAAGTTTGTTTTGATTCCAAGAGTCACCTTAGTGAGTTGGGTACACCCTTAGCATCTTGTTGCTTGGATATGGATATGAGTTACACAATGACTCGATGAGAGACGGAAGACATAGATAAAATCCTTGATGACATATTTGCAAAACATAGAGATATCATTCTGTTTGGCGGTTCCTCTCATGATAGTCAACCATCTTCCCCCCTTATCTCAACTAGATATCTAGATGCACACCAAAGGGCTCAGAGAGGTAAGAGGAAAGCCTATCAAGATGAGCAATCAGAACATGAAAACCAAGATGAGTAACTTTATGACACTCGCGTAAATATAGTGTACACCAATAATTTTTTTTGACATTCAAGACCAAGTTCACCGCTCAAAACATCTTCAAGATACACGAGTGAAAGGCTTAAGAGAATTGATCGTCGAAAGAAATCCTTCCTAGATGAACAAGCTGAAATGGAAGAGAAATTTAGAGTCCTAGAGTTGGAGACACAAATCTTGTTGGAAATAGAAAAGAAATCCCTCCGGGAGAAATAAGATAGACTCTTGGCTTAGCGAATCAATGACCAATTTAATAACATGTGTGTTAGTGGTGGAAATAACTCTCCTCCATCCACTCCTCCTAAGACTCCACGAAGTGGAAGATGTTCAAGGACACCATCATGATCTCTTAGACCTAGAGGAAGAAGAGCTTCAGGACATGATCATTATAGGAGATGAACACCTCCTAGGAACTCAAAACAACCTTCACAACGTGCTCATCATGGTTCACAATATGGGGGTAGTATCTTGAGTTTTGACCTCACCTCCCAAGACTTCATGAAAATGCAACAAGAACCACTCTTCCAGCAGTATATGGAGAAATATTTAGAGAAAAACAAAGACAAGTTCCTAGAGATCTTAATCAAAAAGGGTTCTAGAGTCCCCTAAAGTTTTGATGTGGACAAAAAGATTAAGAAGCAAGGTCCATCTCAAGAAGAGGAGATCAAACAACTTAAGAGAATGATGGAAAAGATGTTAGCACCCAACAATTCATTCTCACTTGATTCAATTTGTCCTAATCCTTTTGACAAAAGTGTTAACATGAAAGACTTCCATAGAAATCTTGAGATCCCTCAATATGACATGTATGATGGGAATGGAGATCCACATGATCACGTGTGCCAATTTTATGCCACAAGTTTTGAGTTCCATCAAGATGACTCGTACCTCATGAGATTGTTCCCAAGGAGTCTTAAGGGTCAAGCAATGTAATGGTTCACCAACATAACTCCTCGTGTCAAGACTTTCAAAGAGCTTGTCCACATATTTGTTCAACACTTTGCATACAACCTTTCAAGATCTATCACAATGTTGGATTTATGTAAATTAAAGAAAAATCAAGGGGAATCCTTTGTTACTTTCTTGCAAAAGTGGAGACGACAATGCTCTCACTACTCTAAGAATAATTCCTAAAAATGAAAATATTGACATCCTTGTTAGCAACTTGGTTCCTGAAATGTTGTATGAAGTTATAAGGAAGATGCTTTTTGATTCCTTTGACACCATGGTTGAAACCACATGTAGGATTGGGGATGTTTTGAAAGAATAAGGAATTTTGACCAAACATGGAAACAACAACAACAACAACAACAACAACAACAACAACAAAAATGGTCAAAATAACAACAATCCTAACAAGGATAAAGGAAAGAACTCACACATGAATAGGAACAAACAAGTGGTCAATGATGGAGTTGTGGACTCCTCCCAACCCAAAGATAAAACTGTGCTCCACTTGTCTAGTGGTGTTCAAGCCATGAAACTCGATGCATCTAATCAACAAGGGAGCAAGCCAAGATACCAAGATAGCCTAAGAAAGAAAGATGTAAATTTTCAAAACTTGGTGACTCATATGAGGATGTCTTGAAAAAACTCATTTCCAAAAACCTTGCACATCCTTAAGATCCCGCAAAGAATTATATACCTGATCTTAAGCCACATTGGTGGGATGAGAAATCCTTTTCCAACTTTCACAATGGTATTGGACATGACATTGAAAACTACTAGAAACTCAAGCATATTATTCAAGATCTCATTGAGAATGGAAAACTTAAGATAGATGGATTGAACACCAACACTGATCCTAAGGCATTCAAAGAGTCATTGCCCAAATATGAGAAGGGGGAAACCTCTAAAGCTAAGAATGGCAAGGCTGAGATCAATTACACTTACACAGATGTGGAGAATACTATCAACATGCTTGAAGTTGTAGAAGATAATGTCAATATGATAAGGGGTAAAGATCCCTATGGTTATGATCTAGACATGGAATCTAATCCTATCTTCAATGAAGAACTCAACCTAGTGCTAAGGGGTCCCACCTCTAGAGTGTCATTGCAAGCCCTCAATGTTGTCACTAAAATTCAAGGTCCCATTGTCATTAGAGGACCCGATTTGAGTCAACCGAGTAAACCTAAGAAAGTGGCATCCAAGAATGTCACCTCAAAACCAACAGCTAATTTGAAGTTAATATATAATCTTATCGATCAGTTACAAAGAACCCTAGCTCAAATTTTTGATCTTTGAGCTCTTAGAGTTGTCCCCAAGACACAAGAAAGTCCTTGAGGATGCTTTGTGCATGGAAAATGTCCCCAACAACTTAGAAATAAATCTATTCCAGAACATGGTTAACCATATTGCTAGCTCTCATTACCTTACTTCTTCAGAGGATGCTGATAAATCTTTGATCCACCCACACAATCTTTCTCTTCATATTGAGGTCATGATCTACATAACCCATGTTTGGTGTGTGTTGATAGATGGGGGTGTTGGGCTTAATATTTGTTCCTTTAGTATTTTAAAAGAGTTGGGTTATTCATAAAAATTCATAGATACCAGGAAAAGGATCACCATCAAAGCCTATGATGAGGCAGAAAAAAGTTCCTAGGGGTTGGCTGTCCTTCCTGTTAGGATTGGCCCTATTGAAAAAGAAATTTTATTTCAAATAGTTTATTTTGGCCCCCTTGCGTATAATATCTTACTTGGTAGACCGTGGATTAATGATATGCAAGCGGTCTTTTCTACCTATCATCAATGTGTTAAGTTCCCTTACAATGGAATAGATATTTGTATACCTAGGGATAACACTTTATCTGCTAACTCAATTTCAGTAGGAACTCATGTTCCCCTCAATAGAGAAGCATAAGAATTTGACACAACCTTAGCTAAATGTTAAAAAAAGTTCAAGTTAGTAGACCTTGGCATGGGGGGTATCAACTCAAATCCCTCACAACATTACTAGTTTCACCTCAGTCTTATGGAAAACCTTCACAACAAAAGAGATCCTCCTCTTTAGCTATGACTATATTTGGCACATTTGTAGAATCCTCGGTTCCTATTCAAGATGAGAAAGAAGATACATTTGTTTGAGACTGGATCTATAGAGAAGAGAAATATATGCATAATGAGAACTTCTCTCCCTATCCTAAAGCTTAAGAACAAGGGTATACTTTTGTCAGATAGATGGACTATCCTAGACATGGCCCTCTTAATCATAGATTGGATACTAGAGCTGAACCTCTTGATCATGCTCTTTTTGGATGCAAGTCTAAGAAGTCAGTTGGCCTAGGATTTGTGAATCACAAAAAAGCACACTAATCCTATCCTTGATAAGTTAGATAGTGAAGATTAACCAGAATACATACCTAGTTTGACAAATAAGCAAGACATGTGTGAAGATTGGGTCCCTTCCACTAGACTCCTCTAGGGAGATTTAGATATTTTGGTCATGCATGCATCGGTTGCAACTTTAGAACAAGAATAAGATGTAGAAGATCCTTTCAAAGAACATCAACAAAGAATCTTGGTCATTTAATGGAAAGAGAAGGTGCTAGTCTTGATGACACTAGACCTTCCACATCCCGATGTCTCAAACCCTCATGGTGTAAACATCCTAGTTGTAGTTCAGACACAAGTTCACATGAGTATGAATGGGACTCCTTCTTAGATCCTTCCACAATTGACATAGATGTTGATGTCATCCACACTTATAGTTCTCAACCTAAGGTAGCTGACGAGTCACGTGTTGGATTAGAAGATTTGAACCCACATGTTGCCTTAGTGGACGATTCTTGACTTGTTAGGACGAACCCTTATTTGGGTAGCTTAGAAGGATACTTGATGGACTCTGAATCTTTGGTAACCAATGATAATACCATTCATATTTATAACCTTGAACCAGTCATTGACCTACTCCTTGTTCATCCTACCCTCATTGATTGGTCCCAACACTATCAAGAACCTGAGCTCTTAACATTTCAAAATGATTATGAGATAGCCTGTTACCTAAATTCCCTTAAACTCATAGTCTCTTCCACCAATGAACTGGCTACCAGCATGACAGAGCCATACATGAAGTACCTTAGTCACAAGTTAAAAAGAAAAGAAAATCAAAAGAATAGGAGTTCTGATGGCAAAAACCACTGTGTGGCGGTGTCAGGACCGAAACAAATAAAAATAAATGACATATCCAAGGGTGAAAACCTCTCTAAGGCACCTAAGGTAAGGTACTTGATCATCTCCCTAGCTAATTTCAAGATAGATCTTCAATTCTTATTGAAGTAGGCGTGTTTTTTGTTTCTCCTCATGGGTACATGATTCCTAAGTCTTACAAGTTATTGTTCCCATGTACAAACAACATTGCTGAATATGAAGATTTAACAAATGGACTTAAGATGGCCATAGAATGGAGAATAATATAGTTACACGTCTATGGGGATTCACAGTTAATAATCAACCAAATCAATGATGAATATCAAACAAAAAATGAGAAACTGGTACCTTACAAGAAAATGGTTGATTCCTTGAAATGATACTTCACATTTGTCACATTTCAGCAAATCCCTAGAGTAGAGAACAAAGTAGTTCATGCTATGGATACACTTGCTTCACTCCTTCAGTTAGAGAAACATGAATCCAGATTCAAATTCTTGGTGGAAGAGCTACATCACCCTATCTATGACTCCAAATAAAGCCATGTCATTTAAACCCTTTTTGGTCGTGAGTCATCCCATTATGGTGCCATTTACTCATACCTTTGTGATGGCATTATCCCTAAAAATTTTAATCAATCTGAACCCATAAACCTTACCCAAAATGCCTCTCACCATTCCCTTATCACTGGTGATTTGTATAGGAGGGGTCTAGATGGAACACTTCTTAGATTCTTAGAAAAGGAAGAATTTGACCAAGCATTAGTTGACATCCATGAGAGCATCTGTGGGGGACATTCCAATGGTCTTTCCATGGCTCAAATATTGTTTAGGGTGGGGCACTATTGGCCTACTATGCAGATTGACATAGTACATTTTACAAAGTCATGTGAAAAGTGTCAAAAACATAGTAACCTGATACATGCTCCAGGAAGGAAGCTCATTCCTTCTATATCTCATTGGCCATTTTAGCACTAGGCCTTTGATCTTGTTGGGAAGATACATCCCAACTCATCAGGTGGAAAAAAGTTTATTATCACTGCTACTGATTACTTCACTAAATGGGTAGAAGTTGTCCCACTTTCTGTTGCCTTGGGAAAGATAGTCTCTCTATTCATTCTGAACCATACCATCTTTTGATATGGAGTGCCTTCTAAGATTATCGCTGACAACAGAGGCCAGTTCAAAAATAAGGAACTTTCACAACTATGCAATAAATTCAGGATTAAACAACATTGGTCCTCAATTTACTTCCAACAAGGAAATTTTCAAGCAGAGGCATCAAACAAAACCATTCTTAAAATCTTAAGTAGAACAGTCTATAAGAATGGTAGAGATTGGCACTTACAGATAAGTTTGGCTTTGTGGGCCTATACAACTAGTATTCGTACTCCTACTGGGGCTACTCCTTTTTCCCTTACATATGGCGCTAAAGGAGTGTTACCTTTGGAGGTTGAGATTCCTTCACTTAGAGTTTCCCTCAAAGGTCTAGTTACAGATGAAGACTACCACGCCATGAGACTTTAAGAGTTAGAACTTTTAGATGAAAAATGTCAAGCATCATTTGACCATATGAGGGTTTATCAAAAGTGCATGTCCAAAGCCTTCAACAAAAAGGTCCACCCTAGATAATTCCAAGTGGGAGATCTGGTCCTACGTGAAAATCCTAAGAATCAAAAGAATAATAATCAAAAGGGAAAATTTGAACCTAATTGGCTTGGACCTTACATCATCATAATAGATTTTGGGTCAGATGCTTATTTACTGTCTACAAAAAAGGGAGAGTAGCTCAATGATCCTATCAACGTCTTGCACCTAAAGAAGTTCTATCCATGATGCCCATTCTATTTAGGGGCATCCATTGTACATAATTATTGATCCTGAAAAAATCCCAAAAATGATATATTATCAAAAATTCTAAAAATTAGAAAATGTCCTAAAAAAATGATCATCTTAGTGAAACCTAGCAGTAGGCACTTTTATGTATCTTCAAAAATATTATATATTCCAAAAATAAAAAAAAAATAAAAAATTCAAAAATTTAAAAAAAATAAAAAAAGTGCCTTGGTGAAAACCTGGAAACAGGCACCTTGGTAACAAAAAATTGTAATAAAATCTAAGTGGCGAAAACCTAGAAACAGGAACTACTTGAGGCCTTTGCACCCCTATTTTGCAGTGCATTTCCTCGACACTTAGCCTTTCTCCATCATGCCTTGTCGTTGTTGCCTTGGTCTAGAATCAGTCTTTTTCTTTGTCTAAGGGGCATACCTATGTTAGCTTTGGTCTCTTGGATGCGTTAGTCTTTAGGAAATCTCACAAATGGTGTTTTTCAACACCACCCCAACTGTATTTTTTAATAAAACCCCTGACATCGAGTGTTTTTCACAACTTATCAATTTGGTCTTACCCAATTTTGTCATGTGATCTTACCTGCTTGCAAGCATTTGATCCTTATCCTTAAAACTTAGTATCAGTTAACACACTTAAATTTTAAACACAACACTTAATGCTTGAGCTATGTCAGGATCGTTTCTTTGTGTGCTGATTGTTATTAAATTTTTTTGAGTATCCTTGTCTAATCAGTCTCTCTGGGATGCATAGCTAGAGGACTTGGGGCATTGGGCATGTTTTTATTTTCTTTCTGCTTGAGGGTGTGGTCTTGAAACTCTTGAGTGTCTCTTGTTGTTCACTTGATACACTTAGGAGATTTGAGGCTTCATCCTTGATTGTTTTTGCACAACCATTCTTCTGGTCATCCTGGCATCTATGCCTTGATGTGAGCATGGTTTTGCTACATTAAATTGGGTAAGCTAACATCACATTCATCTTGAACTTTATGTCTTTGATGCTTATGTTAGAATCTTTCCATATTCCAATCTGATATAAATCACATTCATATCTTCATAGTTGCGCTTGTGACTGGTGATGATTGTGTAATTTTCCAATGTTTGTTAATAATGGCCCAATGATAAAAATAATTTCCTTAACATTCTCTAATGAATGATGAACACAAGATCCTATGTTTTAGTTTCTCTATTGTAAGTACACCTTTGCATTTTTATGTAGCTTGCATTGTTAGGCTTCATGTAAATTTGCATTTTAGGCTACATTATGAGTTTGAGAGGGTTTCCTTCATCTTGCATATGGACTTTTAATCAACTCTGGTCATGTTTGATCTTCATTTCCTTATCTTCTTTTGTGATCTCAATCAAAATTTTCTATCTTAAACAGTTGATTGATTTTGGGACATTCTCTTTCTTAAGGCAAATTCTCCTTCTTCTCTCCATTTCTTTCCACCTCTTCCAAACTTATATCTTCCATTCGCTTTCACCCCACTTCTTTTCTTCTAATTAAACCTTGGGGCATAATATTTCATGCTTGATGATCCTTAGTTCTGTGATCCTTATATCTTTCATCTTACATCAAGAACCTTATCTTTAGTTTGATTTGATCAAATTTATCAATTTTTTGTTTCTCCGCTATCTCATTTCGATTTTGATCAATCCTTGATTCATCTTTATCAATCCTATCAATTGCTCCGCTTGGGGTAACCTTGCTTGAGATTCTTATCTTTGACATGTCAATTACCTATTCATAGGGGTGTTGACCTTGTCTTTTTCAATCAACTTATCTTTGTCCTGACATGTTCCCGTTCGTCGATCACATGTCTAGTTTTTTTGTGATCCCAAATTGATCTCATACTTCAACTGCATTCCTTGACTACATGTGTTACCATAAAGATCATACATTAGTCAAAGAGGGGAAAATGTATGCACCCTAAAATGGTCGCCTAGACTATGGGCCCCCATTCTTCAATTTATCAAATTCCTGAATCAATGATTTGCAACATTTTAATTCAAATCAATTTCCTTGATCAAATCGCAATTAATTCAATTATTTCAATATTTCCTAAGGTTTGATCATTTCATCAATAAATCTTATTTAATTAAAAGAAAATAATCCCTTTTTATTAAATAAAATAATCTTATTTAATTAAAATCCCTTTTTAATTATGTAATCTTATCTTATTTAATTAAAAGAACATTCCTCGTTTAATTAAATAAATAAATCCCCACTTAAATCCCTCTTTGTGTTGAAAAATGAAATAAATTAAATAAAAATAAATAAAGCTCCTTTTTCTTCACATATATTCCTAAGTGGTGGGCTTTTTGCCTCTTAATCATAGCCTTTAATTTTGCCTTTTGAAGATATGAGCACATGGATCAACCAAGATTTAATCTCCACCATTTCTCATTTCTTTTTACCTCTTAATCTCTACTGTCTATTGCTCTTTAAAAGGAAACCCCTCCTTCTCATTTCAAAAGGATACACTTTTATGCTATTGTTATGCTATAGGTTTGGAGAGCGATTTTGGAGGAGAGTTTGAGCATTTGAGCTTGGACCATGCAACTTATTCTTCTTGTCTTCTTCTCTCATGCATCCATGAGAATCTATTTAGAGTAGATTCATGTTAATTTAGATGCATATTTCCTTTCAATAGATTAATCTTTCATATTTCCTTTCATAGATTAATTTGCATATTTCCTTTCATGCATTGTTATCATATAGATTAGTTTCCTTTCATGCATTGTTATCATATAGAATAGTTTCCATTTTCATTTGCAATGCATATTTCATGATCATGGAGACTAGCATTCTTTCTCTTCCTCTTTGAATCTCTCATTTCATGGTGTAATTGCATGGGCATAAACTAGGTCTAAATTGAGGGCCTCCATTACAAACACTTGCACTCCATGAATAGGGAGATATGAGTCGCCATTTGAGACCTCATTCTTGAGAAATCTTTGATATAATGACTCATAAAAGTGTGTCACATTTTCAGCACATAGGACTCTGCATCAACTGATCACCAATTTTTGAAGATCATTATGAAATGGTCTTTCCTTTTGATGATATATAACGACTGGGAATTTGTAGTGTTTTTCTAAAAAAATAACCTTTGTAATTACGATTATGTTTTTTAGAAGCTATGAGATGTAAATGATTGGGAGCTTGTTTCTTCCCCTGCTTACATTGGGGAAACCACAACCGTATTATAAATAGGGTTTAAAAGAAGGAATAAGGGGCTGGAGAAATACTATGTAAAGGTGGTTATTCATAACAAGATAGAATTTTTTGTTATCAGAGTGTTGTGGGTTTCTTTTCTTTGTGAGCAATGTCCTTTATGATATTTGAAATTCATTTTAAAAAATTACTTTCAATTCTTTTGCTAAGTATCACTTTGTTTATTGGGTTTTATGTCCAAATGAGAATATACATTGAAGTGTTGTCACGTACCTTCTCATCTAACATGTTTCCTAAAATACCAATTAAATTCAATTAGACTCAAATCCTAAATGTAGAAGTGATAAATTGGCATTGATAGAATTAAGTAAGTGATGATACAACAATGGTGTCGTCTCATAAATTTGTACGTGAATGCTCAGGTAAAAAGGAAAACCCTTTTGAATGTGAAGAAAATAGGACAAGTCATGAATAACCAAAACTAAATAAAAAATAAATATTATATTTTACTCAATGATAAATTTTTACAATTGATAGGTGTATAAAGCAGTATTAGGAGTAAAGGCGTAATTAAATTGTTTAATAACTAGGGTTTACACACCCTGATCTTGATAAGATCAGAAGAATAGAGAAATTATCCCTTTAGGGTTATTCCTATTCGTTGGCCAAAATTGTGTTTTTGGTCTTCTACATTTGTGCTCATTTCCAAACTACAATTTTGAGACCCAACAAATTGGTGACTCTACTAGAGAACACGGTTGACAAATTCATTAGCAAGCAGTCAGAGGTTTTTCAAATGTGGAATTTATTGTAGCTCGTTTAAAGAGTAAAAGAGGTAAGTTTGCTGGATTAGTGAACCCATAAGGCTATTAATATTTTCCTCTTTTAGAGGTGGCGACTCTATATTTCAATTTTTCAAAAAGTATTCTCGTACAGTTGTGCCTCCTAGGAATGTTACTTCACTATATCCGAATATGAATCCCATGATAGAAAGATATAAAGCATTGAATTTAAATGGAATTTATGGTTTCCCAAATTTTATCCCAGACAATATCATGAAAGAGCTTCCAAAATTTAATGACATAGAAAAAAAATCAGCGGATCAATATATGAAAAAATTTGAGCATAGAGGATTATGAAGTAGAACATGAAGATGTTATAATGAAATTGTTTGTTCAGTCTTTGGGAGGTGATGCAAGACAATGGTTGTCTAATTTGACCCCATATTTCATAGATTCATGGGAAAGCTTGACATTACTTTTCATGGAACAATTTGGGTAAAAGGTAAGCGAATCTATCCTTCTTAAAACATTCATACAAGTTCATATTCAAGGAAATGAAATAATTCCCATGTTCAATATTAGTTTTTTTTATAATTGTGTGTAAGAAAATACACCTTCATGAAATTAAAATTAGAGCAAACAATTCTATGGAAAGATAAAACAAAGTTAATCTAAGAATTGAAGCTAAATATATATCATCTCATGGTTCTCTATCCAAGATTTGTTAAGAGAACTCTCAGGCTTAATCTCTCTCAAAGACAATCCTAGAATGAGATATGTATGAAAATGAATGCTTAAATCTAGCTAGAATGCTCAAAATGCTCAAAAATGCTCCAAGATCATATGATAAAATAACAAATGCTCCTAAACATGATATGCTATATGTAATGCAAATGCTAAAATTCTTTCAAAAAGCTCTCAAATGCTCCTCATATGCTCTCAATGTGCCTATAATAAGGATGCTTTTGCTCTTGAATTCTTGGATCCCCAAACACAAAAGGAAATGGCTTGTATTTATAGAATTTTCCCAAGGGTAGGGGGTAGAGTGAGTTGATCATGATCAAAGCTTGGTTAAGTCAAAAGAGTTGAGGTGCTCTCAAATGGAGGGAAAGTTGGTTGGTTGTCTCAAATAAATTAGGAATTAAATAACTCCATCATTTAATTAAATTAGCCATGGAAGGGTGATTGGGTTGGATTTGATCCTTTTTGATTTGAACTATACAATTGAAAAATCAATTGCATAATTTGATTA
>MU226514.1:2397668-2417581 GCA_018584345.1 Thuja plicata
AATTTCCTAAACTCAAAACAAAATAGACATACAATTTGAGATTACAGCCCTTTGAAGTGAATACAAAAAACTCTTCAACGCTTACTCCGAGTTGATTCACATTGAATAGTATATAATATATATATACTTACATATATACATATATATATATATACATATATATATATATATACATATATATATATATACATACATATATATATATACATATATATATATACATATATATATATATACATATACATATATATATATATATACATATATACATATACATATATATATATACATATATATATATACATANTGTATATATATGTATATATACATGTATGTATATGTATATATGTATATATATATGTATATATATATATATATGTATATGTATATATATATATTTATAACCAAAGACGTGAAACAAATAGCATAAATCTCCATACAAACTAGCCTATAAATGATGATTAACTAAAGGTCCCAAACTCAAACTGAGAGCATGGTCATATGGAGGGATATTATAGTTTCATCTCGACCAAGGAAGGCAAGAAGAGTTTTGAAGAAATAAAACAAGCCATCGAAGCAACCCCAACACTCATAAATCCATATTACAGTGAGTATTTTACCTTGTATGCCTTTAGAAGTGTTGAAACAGTTTCTACTATGCTTGTCCAACTAAACCATGAAGGTAAGGAGAAACCAATAGCCTTTTTCAGCCAAGTTTTACAAGATTATGAGCTAGTTTAATCATTTATTGAAAAATATGAACTAGTTATAGTTAGAAGCCTGGAGAAGTTCAGACATATCCTTTTAAATAATAAGATTCATTTACTAATTTCTCATCCCACCATTAAAGAATTTTTTTGTGTACGGATATAAGTGATAAAAGGGTTGGGTGGATAACAAAGGTGATGGAATGTGATGTGTAAATTAAAGTTACAAAGTTGATCAGAGGTAAAGGCTTGTGCAAATAGATGTTTGAAAGTGTTCAGAAGAGTAAAGAGGAAGAAAATTAGGTCCTAATTCTCAACGATGAAGATCAGATCCCTGTATCAATACCTTCTACAAGTTGGGTTCAAGATATGGTACATTACCTTGAGACTGGTGAATGTCCCCAAGGCCTTGAAAATTCAAAATAGAGGTACTACAGATTACAAGGTATTTCTAGTTTTTTACATAGATGAAATTTCAATGGAGTTTTGTTGAGGTTAATAGAAGGTGATCAGATTGACAGGGTCTTTGGATAATTTCATGATGGGGTAGTTGGTGTCTATTATTCACCAATGAATATAACGGGCTAGATATTTATGGCCAAGATTGTTTAAAGATGCATTTAGTTGGGTGAGAAGTTGTAAGAAATGTTCTTTGTTTGTTGGTAAGAAAAGGGTAGAAACTATTCCCTTGCATCTTGTTCAGGTATAATATTGCTTTAGTAAGTGGGGGGTTGACTTTATTGGTCCTATCAATCTACCTTCTAGTGTTGGTCACAAGTGGATATTGATAGCCACAAAATACTTTAGTAAAAAGAAAAATGTTGTAGCTTTGAAGGAAGAAAATGAGGGTGGGGTTTTGAACTTCTATCAGGATTTGGTATAAAGGTTTGGTGTTCCGTACTCAATCATATTAGATAAATTTTTAGCATTTATAGGATTGAAGGTTACTAATGGGACACTTGAAAATGGTGTCTATTTGAGCACTTCATCCATTTATTACCCATAGGGAAATGGATACACTAAGTCTACTAACAAAAACTTGATTAAGATTAATGAAAGGACCATAGAGGCCAAGCATAGGAGTTTTCATAACAAGCTGAGTTTGCATTATGGAAAGATAAAATCACTCCTAAAATGTCTATAGGTAGTTATCCCTATGTTCTGGTGTATGGCAAAGAATAAAAATTACCTGTTTCATTTAAAATTCCTACTTTGAGTTTAATTAAAGGGATGGAAATTTTGTCCAAGAAGAGCCAATGGTAGTCATATTTGCATAGTTAATAGAGTTAGAAGAAGTGAGGAAAGAGACCTTTAGAAATATGGAATCTCATCGCATTCAAATGAGAAGAGAATTTGATAAGAAGGAAACCCCAAGGTTCTTTTAGGAAGGCGATTTGAGTTTCAAATGGGATGAACTAAAGAGTAAGTGTGGGAATCATACAAAGTTTGATGTCATGTGTGATGGCCCCTATGTGATTATAGGATGTAAGAAACACAACGTATTTCAGCAATCCAAACATGATGGAGAGGAGATGTCAATCCTAGTAAATGGGACTCATGTCAAACTCTATTATTGAGGTGATGATTCACAATTGTAAATAGTATAGTATTTTTCAGATTTCAATAAGTACTTCTGTACATTTTTAGTTTTGTTTCAGTCGAGCTTTATGTTTCCCCTAAGAGATGGTGCATACTTAGTTTGTTAGTTGTAGTTAGTTGTTTTCAGCTTGGTAGGTAAATAAATAGACCCCCTTCTACCACAAATTTTACTTGAGTTAATGATAAATTTAAATATTCATAGAAATGGAGGGTTATTTCACTGTTACAAATAATCACTACCTTCTCAATGAAGTGAAATTCATAAAAACAACAAGTTTTGACTAGGTAGTTTTTAGTTGTAATTTTATTTTTAAGTTTTGTTTTGTTCCTTCCCTTGTTTTATTTCATTTTTGGTTTGGAGAAGGATTTATTTTTGTCTCTCATCATGTTCCAGTATGGAGGATATATATCATTAATGACAAGAACCTTTTCGTTCACTATAAATAGAAAGGTCTATCTGCTCGAGTGGAATATGGTGAAAGTGTCGTTGAAATTTTAGTTTCAGCAAGTGAGGAAGGGTTTATTTTAAAGTATTCTAGAATCTGTGCCCAATGGATGTACAAAAGGCAACTGATTATGTTCTTTATAGGAAAGAAAGTAGCATAAATCACTAGAAATGTTGCAAATTTTCACACTGCTTTAATTGGTAAGGTTCATTGTTTAAACATCTAACTGGTTTGCACTTTGGTTTATTTGAATTATTTCATTAAGTGAAGTTATAAATAAAAAAATCATATCTACTATGAAAATGTGTGCACTAAAAGAAATTTTCACTCTTCTTTGCAAAGTCAAAAGTAGGAAATGAAGTACATAAAATACACTTTTTTATTCAATTTTATATGCAAAATTATTTATAAGGTCATTGTGCAACACAAATACATTGATTTCATGATATGATAATAAATTTTATTTTTTGAAAGGAGAAGAAACTAAGGGACTCACACAAGCCATGGGGATAGCTGACCAATGGAACATAGAACATATATCATATATCTGATAATAAAAGAAATAGGGAGCATGGTGAAGAAAGACCATAAGGCTTGCAATCTCATTTTCCTTCCATTTTTATCCCTTTACATGTTTTTATCTTCCAAGATGATTTCTCAAATTCTTCGTTATCAGGTTTACAAATGATCAAGTGGGTATCTCTAAAATTACCACCATAATCTGACACGTCTTCTAATGTTTCTAACCATATAAATTTTTTCTATTTTTGGGCAACATTAGCATAGTAATCTTTAATTATCTTTAACAGTATCTTGGCACTCCTTAGAGACATTTGTCTACCTTTTTTTTAATGAATTTTGATATGCTTGACCAAATTTAAAAAAATACATATTACTACTCTACACTTGATTCTATACACTTTTAAAAAAAAGTTTGCATTTTTTATTATTTTGATGCAAGTTATGCCCATTGCATGAACATGTACCATATTTTTCAGGATGCAGGCACTTCAAAAAATCATAAAAAAAATACTTAACATAAAATTACAAGACAATAAAAAACTTTTGGATCTCACTCTTACCTATCATCCTACCAAAGGGTTTTGAAAAAAACTAAATCTAACTATATCTTTTGTTAAGCGCATGAAAACAACTATGTTATGCTTTTCTTAAAAAATTAGGAACATTTCTTCTTGCACGATGAATTTGAACATCTTAATCTTATCCATTATTAAAGTACTAGATTCATAGTACTACAATTATTATTCTTTACATATATTTTAATTTTGGGTGCATGAACCTCAAATTTCTTTTTGAAGTTCATGTTTACCTGATTTTAGAAAAAGAAAAAGCGGCCACTTATACCCCCCTTTTTGTTCACATCTTGGTGCACTTACCCAGAAATGAAATTTGTTTGACTTCTAAGATTGAGTTTAAAGATTTTGATAAAGCGTGTAAAGTAAAGATTTTGATAAAGCGTGTAAAGATAAAACTTTGTTTAAAGCAATGGAAGAATAATTTGAACATATTGAAATTTATAAAATATGGGTTCTTTTTCCTAGACCTAAAGATAACAATGTGATCGGTAATAAATAGATATTCAGAAATAAGTTGAATAAAGAAGGTGAAGTGGTCCAGAAAAAAGATAAACTTGTTTGCAAAGGATACTAACAGATGGAAGGTATTGAATTTTAGCATACCTTATCTCATGTTGCTAGAATTAAATTTGTTGGGATGTTTCTTACATATGTTGCTTACAAAGATTTCAAGGTATATCATATGGATGTTATGTATGCATTCTTGAAGTGGGAGTTGGAAGAGGGAGTATACATTGAGAAACCAGATGGTTTTACTTTGACCAATGAGGATGAAATGGTTTGTATATTTAAGAAAGAACTTTATAGATTGAAACAAGCACCTAGAGCTAGGTATGCGATATTGGATAAGTATTTACTGACACTTGGTTTCTGTAAAGGTACTGATGATAGAAATTTGTACTTCAAAATTGATCATGATAACATCTTAATCATTGAATGATTTATGGATTATATTATCTTTCATGGAAATGAAAAATTGAGTAAGGAATTTTCAGATGTGATGAAAAATGAATTTGATATGTCTATGATAGGTGAGATGAAATTTTTTCTTCGGTAGTAGATTACACAAACTGATAAATATATTTTCTTATCTCACTCTATGAATGTTAAAGAATTGTTTAAGAAATTTGGTATGGATGATTAAAACCTATTGGTAGTCCTATGATTAGTGGTTGTAATTTGAAAAAGATTGATGATACACCTGATTCAAATCAAACAAGATACAAATCTATGATCAGTGGTTTACTATACTTGACACAAATTAGACTAGATATTATGAATGTTGTTTGCATTTTTGCTAGATTTCAAGCAAAACTGAAGGAATCAAATGTTGTTGTTGTTGTTAAGAGGATATTTAAATACTTGTATGGGACACTTCAAAATGACTTAGTTTATGGAAAGGATGATGATTTTATAGTGAGTGCATTTACTGATGTGGATTGGGAAATCAATATGGATCATAGAAAGAGCACTAGTTGTGGAGAATTATTTTTCGGTAGGCGATTAGTTTCATAGGAAAGTAAGAAAAAAAATTTTATTTCACAATCTACTGTTGAAACTAAATTTGTTTCTACTGCTATTAATTCTATGTGCAATTAATGTGGATGAAAAAGTTTTTGAAAGATATCAGAGTGACTAATTATGAGACTATTACTATTTATTGTGACAATTCAGGTGCTATCAATATTTCAAAGAATTATGTGTTATATTCAAAGAAAAAACATATTTCTATTAAATATCATTTCTTAAGAGATAAGGTCAGTGAGAAAGAAGTCAGATTGGAGTATGTGTCTACAAAAGAGAAGATTGCATATATTTTCATGAATCTCTTTCCAAATGATACTTTTGAGTATCTTCATGGTATGCTTGGGGTGACTACTCCTCCTAGTCAGAGCTAGAGATGTATTGAGATATATCAGTTTAGTGTGTTTATAGATTATCATTGATCTGGATTGATTTTTTGTGGCTACTCCTTAATGAGAGTAGTGGTTAGTGGTTGAGAGTTGTTTGTTCAGATATTTGTCCTTTATCACTTAGAGCATACATGTAAATTTTTCATTGATGTCAAAGGGAGAGAGAGAGATTTGTCGGTGTTTAAAACTATTATTCTATATAACCAACCAATATACCTTGAGACTTATATTAAGAATGGTTAATTCCAAGTATGAGAGCTATGCAAGGTAACTGGACTAACTGTAGGACAAGACTATCCTCTACTCTTTTGGCTCTCCAAAACCAAGGTAGGGTGCACCTAATCAAGACAAAGATATAACTTTCAAAACTCACTATAACTCAGGATGATTACAATAGATTAATGGAAAGATTGTATGAAATTATAACCACTTACTCAGTGATTCTTCTCTACCATGCAAGACTACAACCAAAAACCACAAAACTTGAAAGGACTGGAATGGTTTTTATATTTTTGATAGGGAAGAGTATAATGAAACCTATTCAGATATGTATCAAAGTAGAAGATACTAATTACTGGTCAGTTCTTTATCCATTGGGAAATGATTCTAGTTTAGATACAGGATAGATAAACTAACTATTGTAAAGGAATCAAAACCATAAATACAGATAACTTTATATCATACACTTCTTAATAATCCTTATATAGACATACCCAAACAATCTATGTCTTATCCAAAGAATATTTTAATTTGATCCTTGATCAAAACTATGGACTAAAACATAAACATAAAGAAATATTTATGCATTGAACTAGAAGATTCAAAACTCAAGAGGTAAGAAAAAAGGAGAGACTTGAATCAGAAATATTGTATTAAGTAAAAAGAGACCAGTTTCAATTCCAAAATGTTTCAAATCATATACCACTTCAATAAATGAAAAAGACTTGCAACATTATGCTTCTATGATAATACTCTCTAGATATACATCTGCTACACTCACTGAAAAATAGTAAAATGTTTTATGCCTTTTTCTACTTTCCTGAGTTTCCAACCTCTTCTAAATGATCTTGGAAGTCCTTTTATAATCCAAGGACTACAAAAAGATTTAGATCATTTAGGGTTAGGGATAAAATAATTAACACACTATATAACAAAGAATATTAAAATCATTACAATAACCTATCAGCTTTGTCATAGAACTTAAAACATTCTGTTGAGAAGAATCAAATCTAGTCGCCATCTACCTATGAACTTACAAAATACAACACTGCAAAAGGAATAATAAATGGAATATCTGGCATGAATTAATTATCACAGGAAACTTAACCCTCAAAAAATCAGAAGATCAACTATTCTTCTTTTTGAAAAGCCAAGATCCTAGGAATCTGATATGATATGGATTATAAAACTCTGAAACAACTCCTCAGTGATGGTGAAGAATAGAACGTGATAAGAAACGGTTTAAATATTGTTTTACAGGCCAAAAAAAATGCTAAGAAGATAATTTTTGTAATAATTGCATTCAGACACGCCAATTCCTCTTCCATATGATATCCAACAGCTGTAAAAATATGGTCCAGAAGATCAAATTCATCAATTTATCACTCTGTAGCATAAGACATAATCCACCACTTTGAAAACCCTAAATAACGCATTTAAAATTTTGAAAGTTAGTTAAAATGGTCACAAACAGGGCACAAATCAACATAAATAGTCAAGATCAAGCCTTAACATCATTTTAAAACATAGTCGTTGACGAACCTTCAAGCACTTGGGCTGGTGATTTGATCCACCATGCGTCACATAGGCGCAATCCCTTAAAGACTAGATCTCAAGAAACTTTACATTAACTCTTCATGCCTACCATAGGATCTTTTCTAACCTATCTTCCTTTTATATTTTCCTTACTCTGGCCCCATGATCACAGGAAGATAGGTTTTGATCAGTCATAATGCCTTAATAGATAGATCTTGATCACTTTTTCTTTAAGCCATTACACGAGCCATCCTATCAAAATCAACTAAACAAATATTTACTATAGTTAAAACTTGGCAATGCTGGTCCCACTGACATTTACATGGAATTTTACTTGGTCCCAAGAATTCATGTTGGCCATCTAACCTATGTTGACTGAGAAATCCACTTTTCAAGTAGGCGCAATGCCTTGATCATTAGATCTTGCACAATGTTTCATTAAGCCTTCACAATGTCCATTAGATCAAATCAAACTTGTCTACACATTATTTTCTTTATTCTGTCAGAGATCAGGATCCACCTTGGACACGTGGTTGCATGGCTTAATATCTTAAACACTAGATCTTGTTCATCTTTGCTTTTAGTCATTAAGTTGACCGTCGGATCTTCTTCAACTTAACTGAACTTTACTTTACCCTTTACGCAGAACATGACCCACCTTCAACACGTGGCCTCATGGCTTAATGACTTAAAGGATAGATCTCATTCATCTTGGCTTCAAGGGAATACGCCTACCATCAGATGAAGAAAAAATTGAATGACAACTACAAAAGGTAATAAAATATGTCGGGGCCTAGGACTTAGGGAAATAAAACAAAATTAATTCATCGCCTACTTAGACTTAGGAAAAAATAAAAGGGACGACCCCATTCAACATGAAACATAAAGCACATGGGTTATAAGGATTTTAAGTGACCAAAAAAGGTAACTGCAAATTATAATAGACCATGAAGGTTTTAAGACTCTTTTCAACCAATGACTATAAATTTTGAATTTAGGGCTCAAGGAAACAACAAGAAAAAATAGGGTTTTCAATATTTAAATTGGATTTTCTCACAAAAACTTAGGGTTTTAGACCATAAAATAATACGAACAATTGCACAGACATGGAACCAAGAAAAAAATTGCAAATGCTAATATTGGCTCTATCTGGGGATGTGTGTCTTTCATAGGAATAGCAAGAATCCAGAATTCTAAGTTGAGAAGACCACCTATAGGAAAGAAACTAACCTACAACAGAAAAAAATGAGGAATATGTACACAACACTTATCTACCATAATATTTTTAGGACAACCAAACCTAGTGAGAATATTTTGTAGCCTAAATTCAATAACAACTTTACTAGTAGCTATTTTGTTGGGAATTGCTTCAACCCACTTAGTAAAGTAATCAGTTGCTACCAAAATCCATGAATGACCTCCACTAGAATTGTTAGGAATCTCTCCAATGAAATCGATTCCCCACTTTTGAAAAGGTGCATCAACTACAATAGGCCTCAAAGGTAAATTCCCACTAAACTTAACCTTATCTGTAAATCTCTGGCAAGCATCACATTTCTTGACATAGCTATGGGCATCCTTGAAGATAGTTGGCCACCAAAAACTAGACCTCATAATCTTATGTGCAGTAGTCTTAGCCATATAATGGCCTCCACATGAACCATTATGCATTTGTTCAAACAAGTTCTTGGATTTATCAGAGTCCACACACTTGAGCAACAGTCCTTCATTGCTCTGCCACCATAACTGACCTTGTATTATTGCATACTTAATGGCATGCAACTTGATTGTTCTCTTTCTATTTTCATCCATTTTAGGAGGCAATATCAATCTCTGTAAATATCAAATGATGTTCATATACCATTCACAAAAATCCATATCACAAATATAAGGCCTCTTCTCTTCTTCTAAAATATTTACTTGATTTGCATCTAAATTACTTTGAGCCATTAATTTTGCAAGTCCTAGGCCTCTAACCAATTTTGTGATTTGAATATTAATATTGAAATCTTTGATTTTATTTATCAATCTACACCACCTTCATGAAACTTCCTATTGAACTAGAATGTCTTTAACAACAACACTTGTCTCATAAGCCACAATAGTTGCTCCTACCAAATAGCATCTAAAAGCTCTAACAAATTTAACCAGATCATATGCTTGTTTTTCCATAATATCATATTTTAATTGTGTTTCTTGTAAAGACTTACTAAAAAAATAAATGGGTTGTTCAAAGCCCTCTGAATTTTTCTGCAATAATATTGCGGCAACAGTATTATATGAAGCAAAGCATGAAATCTGCAAAGGCTTGTCATAATTAGGTGTTCTTAAAAAAGGAGCATCTTTAATAGCTTGTTTAATACCTGAGAATGCTTTAGATGCTTCTTCACTCCATTCCACCTTGGATCCTTTCTTCATCATCTTTGAAATAGGGAGACTAACTTCAGAAAAATTTGTAACAAATCTCCTTAGAGAGTTCACTTGTCCAAAGAAGGATTGAATGCTCTTGACATTCTTTGGGTGAGGGTTTTTATCTATTGTAGCAACCCTTTCAGGGTCAATTCTTACTCCATCTTTGGATACAATATGTCCTAGGAGCTGTCCCTCTGTGACTCCAAAAAAACACTTCTTTGAATTGAAAGAGACCCCATATTCCAAAGCTCTAACAAAAATCTTCTCAAGATGATCACAGTGTTGATCTTCTTTTGTTGAATAAGCTGTTAAATCATCTTGATAAATAACTAAAAAATTATTTATGAATTCTACAAATTCCACATTCATGGCCCTTTGAAAAGTTTCCCCAGCATTTTCTAAGCCAAAAAGCATTCTCACATAGACATCAGTACCCCATGGTGTGGTGAATGCAGTCTTGAAATGTTCAGACTTCTTAACCATGACTTGGTTATATCCTGAGAACCCATCCATCATAGACATTAATTTAGATCCAATAAATCTTTGTAACATGGCTTCCATATTTGGAAAACCATAATTATCCTTCAATGAACTGACATTCAGATTTCTTAAATCTACACAAAGTCTGATATCTCCATTTTTATTCCTCAATGGTACCAAATTTGATACCCATGTAGAATGTCTGATGGTTTTAATAATCCCAGCATCTTTCATCTTCTTTAATTCTTCCTACATTTTTGGTGCTAGGGTGGGATTTACAAGTCTCAATTTTTGTGTGAAAGGCTTAGCGCCTTCCTTTAAAGGAATCTCATGTTCAAACAAATCTTCTCTACAGGATTTCAAATCATCATAGGACTATGCAAAAACATGCCTATATTTCCTGAGAATATCAACTAAGAAATTTCTAATTTTAGGAAACAAATCTCTACCAATATACACATTCTTAGGGCTCTCAGTTGTTCTTATGTTTACTTCTTCCAAATATTCAAGTTTTCTTTCCTTATTTGCAGAAAAAGAATTGTCTTTATTATCAAAGGCCTGCTCAAGAAGAACTAGCCCTTTCGGAACTCTGTTTGATTTCAATTGAAGCACCTCTTTACCAAAAAATATTATCCTTATTATCCAAGGTTTCAACACATCCACTAAAATCCATTTCTTTTTTTAAAAAGTTGGCTTCACAATTCAAAAATTTTAGAATGTCAAAGTCATCTTCAAAGACTTGCCAATTCTTAACATTGTCTGGTATTGAAGGTTTGGATTGAATTTCTATTTTAGAAATTCTTTTAAATGTAGTATCTTCAGGTCTTAATTAAATGTTAGCTAATAATTCGACCATTTTTTTTGACTTCTATCTACCCAATCAATACCAAATGCATCAAAGTTTCCCAATTCATCCCATACAACAATCCTATACTGCTTAAGTCTCCGATTCTTTGAAACATGTTTGGACCTAATCTGAGATGTAATCAATTCTAAGTCTCCAATTACTCTAAGACTTCTTATTCCATTATTTGAGGCTATTCTAAGGCCTATTAACAAATCCTCATACTCTGCAACATTATTTGTGCATGAAAACAATAATGTAAATGAAAACTTGTAGGTCTTACCACTAGGAGCTATCAATAGAATTCCTGCACCATCTCCTTCCTTAGAACTTCCTCCATCAAAGTACATGGTCCACAAATCACACTAGTCCACCAAATTTTTCTTATCATTAGATAAAAACATAGGCTGAGTTCCTTCTCCAGCCCTATTATCTTGAACTTGAAAAGATCCAATATTAGTATCACCAAACAATTCATGTTAGTATCTTCATTTACTTCAATCATATGAGGAGTCCTACTTACCTAGGACACCTTAACATTATCACTAGCAATATTAAAAGTAGAAAAAGACAAATCACATTGTATACTTTCACCTATTGAAGCACTCCATTTTCTTGATAACAACATTCCATAATGAGGTGGAATATCAACAACCAAGACACTCATTGTTAGCATTTTGTTAGGACATACTGCTAACCTATAAGGCAAAGCCTTAATAGTACCAATGAAAGGGATTTATTTGGATTCCATTTCCTAACATCTTCCATGAGGAGTTTCAACTTGTAATCCCATTCATGACTTGATTATTTCTGCAGGCATAACAGTGTTAGATGCTTGAGAGTCTATCATACAATTTTGAAGCATCTTACAATTAATAACCAAAGTTAAGAAAAAGGGATCAACAACTCCTAGGTAATTGTTTACATGATTTGTATTCAAATAAAGTTGAGGGATTTCTGAAATCATTCCTTCAGATTATTTTCCCTTGTTGTCTAACTTATCTTGCACATTTTTCATCTTTTCAACACCTTCTAGTTTTTGGAATCTTATTGAAGAAACACCATCTAGCATTGTGAGGATTTTCTCTCTATGCTCCTTAATTCTCATTATTTCTTAAAATGGAACTTTAATAGTCATTTGTGAAAATACTTGCCCCATATCAATAGGGGTATATTTTTTATCAGAGGTTTCTTTCTTTTCAAGACTAAGATGACCATCCTCAACCTGAATGTTCAAGGTTGGCTCTTTCTCTGTTGATTTCTTATTGTCCATTTTAGGAGTAGAAAAAATTATTTCTAGTGTTTTAACCTTTACCTTAGATACAATGTTTGGAACACTTAATTTTTTTACACTTTTAACTTTTACCTTACTTACATTCTCAGCAAATCTTTCCTTCTTATGTATCTGCTTGGCATATGCTTTGTTTTCTTTGATAAAAATGCTAGATGGTTGGCTACTTGCATCACCCACTACTCTATTTCTCAAGTTATAATTACTTCTTTCTTTAGTAACCAGGTCAGTTATAATTATTGCTTTCTCCTCATCAGAGGGTCTTCTTACTATTGTAGACTCCTCACTATTTTGAGCATAAAATCTTATATTATCAACCTTTTCTTCTTCACTATCAGACAAAACTTGTTGATGATATACTTCTGCTCTACTTTGTGAACCATACCTATCATGGTTCTCAATTTCATTATCAGAGTCTACATCAGGACATGAATGAGATTCAATCATAGCACAACCACTATTATCACACAACTCACCTTCCTCATGTCTTTGTTCCTCATTTTCATATGTACCCTAAGCAACAACACAAAAATCAGGATTATGTGGGTTTTCACAAGCTTCAAACCAATAATCATCATTGCACATATTGACACAATATTTATGCAAAGGATCAGGAGTCATATTACCAGGCTTTTCCTTTCTTTGTGAGACAATAGGTTTCCCATCTTTGTATTGGGTACCATATGGATGATTTTGCATCCTATTTTGGGGATTATAATTGTTATAGGATGGCCTATTATTATATGGAGCTTTGTAATCTTTATCTTCTGGTTCCTTTTGATTTCTCCTACTAATCCACCCTTCATCCCTTCTACCCATTTTTCATGATACTCTGTTATTCCTTTCTATATTGATATTTTTCTTATAAGCTTCAGTAAGGCTTCTTGGATTGTTGTATCGGAGAGGATATCCCATTTTAGAATCAAAATAATTTAAATATGTGGCAAGAAATTCCTTTTCATCAAGCCTCATTTTTTGTAAAGCCTATGCATGGCTCTTTGGAATATTGTATTGAATTCAGAAATTTCCTCATTTGAATTTTTCTTTATATTGTTAAATTCATTCAACAAGAATCCCTCATTTTTTTTATCACCATATTGATCCTTAAATAAATCTTTCAGTTCATCCATAGACCCCACAGAACCATGAGATAACCCTCTAAACCATTCCCTAGCATTTTCAACTAGAGATTGAACAAAAAGTTTCATCAAGACATCTTCATGATTGATATTAAAGTCATCCATGATATCAAATTAATTTCTTAAATGTACCTCACAAGTAATAACATAATTTCTTGAAAATTTTGGAAGTCTATCCCCAATGTCATTTAGGACTACATTGGGATAACTAGGAATACCAATGAAAGAAAATTTCTTGTACCTTTCTGCATGAAGTGGTCTCCTTTGGAATCTATCATCATCTTCTAAAGTAGAAGCTTTGGCATTTGATGTTGTAGCATCTTCAACACCGACATGGAAAATTCCAAAAGATTGCATGATGAAATCAATATTCTCCTTCATCTCTATAGTAGCAGCATCTGCTTCTTCTTTCTCAAGCATTTTTCCATTATTTCCTACTCTTTTTTGGATTTTTCAAGACCAATGTCCAACTTAGAAATTTGATCTACTAGAGTTTTGAGGCTTTTAGGTTCTTCTATTATAAGCCCTATCATCCTCCTCTTTCATTTATTTTTAGAGGCTTGATAATCAACCACTTGAATGAGAGGTTACTCTTCAAATCTCTGAGGCTTTTCAACATAATTCATCACCTCCAACTCTAGAAATTTCCTCATTCTTTGTTCGAGGAAAACTTGACCTTGTCTGATCTCATTTTCCTTTTTTCTTTTCTCTTCTTTGTCTGATAGTCATTTTCTCTTGGATTCTTCTTTCTACTTCAACAAGTTTTGCAACCATACTATCAAGATCTGGAATAGTTGAAATAGATTCCTCTTCCTTTCTCTCATCAGAAAAACTATAATCTTCATTTGCACCCAGTCTCACATCTATAGCCTCAGCTTCTCCATATTCATATGCATTTCCTTCTTAGCTGCGTTGGAGTGGTCTTTCTTCTCTAATCTCTTTCCTTTTTCTTTCATCTTGAGGGGTACCTCTTCTATCCCTTTCTCTTCTAGGTTGATTAGACTTGGAGTTAGTTGGGAAATCATTTCCCAACTTATCTTTAGGATGTATCTTTTACTAAGACCTAGTCCTTCTTTAACTCATATTGGAAAGTGTGTGAAAAATGATTTTTAATACTCAGTACTGCTACAGAGATTACTCAGATTCGCCACCCAACACGAGTTGGGATCACAACACTAACATATATGAATAATTGAAAAAAAATAACTCTTCAAGGTAGAACAAATGAAAAGGGACCAAACTTAAGTAAATCTATGCTTTCAATGATCAACTTACTAGCTACTTTTGACAATTTACTACATTAGTTCCCTAGTAGAGTTGCCATTTTGTTGGTTTTTAAAACTATTATGCTATAGAACCAGCCAATATACCTTGATACTAATATTAGTAATGGTTAATTGCAAGTATGACAGATCTATAAGGTAACTGGACCAACTGTAGAAAAAGATTGTCCTCTACTCTTTTGGCTCTGCAAAACCAAGGCAGGGTGCACCTAATCCAGACAAAGATTTAAATTTCACAACTCACTATAAATATTAATGATTACAATAGATTAATTCCAAGAAAGTATGAAATGATAACCACTCACCTAGTGACTCTTCTCTACCATGTAGGACTACAACCAACAACTACAAAACTTGAAAGGACTGGAATGGTTTTGATATTTTTGACAGGGTAGAGTATAGCCAAACCTATTTAGATATGTATCAAAGTAGAAGATACTAATAACTAATCAGTTCTTTATCCATTGGGAAATGATTCTAGTTCAGATACAAGACAGATAAAATAAATATTGTCAAGGACTCAAAACCATAAATACAGATAACGTCAGATCATACACTTCTTAATAATCCTTATATAGACAAACTCAAAGATTCTATATCTTATCCAAAGCATATTTTAATTTTATCCTTGATAGAAACTATGGACTAAAACATATACATAAATAAATCTTTATGTAGTGAACCAAAAGATTCAAAACTCAAGAGGCAAGCAAAAAAGAGAGACTTGAATCAGAAATACTATATTAGGTACAAAGAGACCAGTTTTAATTCCAAAATGTTTCAAATCATATACCACTTAAATAAATGCAAAAGACTTGAAAATTTATTCTTCTATGATAATACTCTCTATATATACATCTTCTACACTCACTGGAAAACAATAAAAGGTTTTATGCCTTATGCTACTTGCCCAAGTTTCCAGTCTCTTTTAAATGATCTTGGAAGTCCTTTTATAAGACAAGGACTGCAACAAGATTCAAATCATTTAGGGTTAGGGATAAAACAATTAAAGAACTATATGATAAAGAATATTAAAATCATTACAATAACCTAGAAGCTTTGTCATACAACTTAAAACATTCTCTTGAAACATTCTATTGAGAAGAATCATATCTAGTCGTCATCCACCTAGGAACTTGTAAAATACAACCCTGCAAAAGGAATAATTAATGGAATGTTTGGCATGCATTAATTATCATAGGAAACTTAACCTTCAAGAAATTAGATCAACTATCCATCTTTTTGAAAATCCAAGATCTTGGGAATCTGATATGATCTAGATTATAAAACTCTGAAACAACTCCTCAGTGATGGCGAAGAATAGAATAGGATAAGAAAAGGTTTAAATATTATTTTACAGTCCCACAGAAACCCTAAGAAGATAATTTATGTAATAAATTCATTTAGACACATCAATTTCTCTTCCATACGGTATCCAACAACTTTAAAAATATGGCCCAGAAGATCAAATTTACCAATTTATTTCTTTAAAGCATAAGACATAATACACCGCTTTGAAAACACTACAAAATGCATTTGAAATTTTTTAAGTCTGTTAAAACAATAAAAAATGAAGTGGAAATAAGCATCAATGGTCGAGATCAAACCTTAACATTATTTTAAAACATATTCATTGATGAACCTTCATGTACCTGGGCTAGTGCTCTGATCTGCCAAGAATCACGTAGGAGCAATCCCTTAAAGACTAGATCTTGAGCAAATTTACATTAAGCCTTCATGCCTACTGCACGATATTTTCTAACTTATTTTCCCTTTATCTTTTCCTTAATTTGGCCCCATGATCATAGGAAGACATGTTTTGATCAACCATAATGCCTTAATGGATAGATCTCAATCACTTTTCCGTTAATCCATTACACGAGTCATCTGATCAGAATCAACTAAACAGATATTTACTATAGTTAAAACTTGGAAAATCTGGTCTCATTGACATTTACATGGCATTTTACTTGGTCCTGAGAAATCATGTTGGCCATGTGACCTGTGCTGACTGAGCAATCCACTTGTCAAGCAGGCTCAATGCCTTGATCATTATATTTTTTGTAACTTTTCACTAAGCCTTCACACTGTTCGTTAGATCAAATCAAACTTGTCTTCACATTATATTCTTTACTGTGTCAAAGATTAGGACCCACCTTGGACACATGGCTACATGTCTTAATGGCTTAAATACTAGATCTCATTCATCTTTTCTTTAAGTCATTAAGTCGACCAGTAGATCTTCTTCAACTTAACTGAACTTTACTTTACCCTTTACACAGAACAAGACCCACCTTGGACACGTGGTTGCATGACTTAATGGCTTCAAGGATAGATCTCGTTCATCTCAGCTTCAAGGGAATACACCTACCGTCAGATGAAGAACAACTTGTAAGACACATGCAAAAGGTAATAAAATATGGCAGGGCCTAAGACTTAGGGAAATGAAACAAAGTTAATTCATTGTCTGCTTAGACTTAGGAAAAATTACAAGGGACGACCCCGTTTGACATGAAACATAAAGCACATGGGTTATAAGGATTGTAAGTGACCAAAATGGTAACTAGAAATTATAACAGACCATGAAGGTTTTAATAATTTTCAACCAACAACTATAAATTTTGAATTTAGGGCTCAAGGAAATGACAAGAAACAACAGGGTTTTCAATATTTAAACCAGATTTTCTCACAGAAACTTAGGGTTTCAGATCATAACTTATAGGAACAATTGAATAGACATGTAAAGAAGACATGGAACCAAGAATTTTTTTCAAATGCTAACAAGATTCATGTGAAAAAAAGTATGAGAGTATGGAGGAGAGATTGTTTCTAGTTGAGTAGATTTGTTAGAGATACTTTGATATATACTGTGGATATTGTTGGTAGTATTGTTGATATTGTTTCTTTGTGCATTAATTTGATTTTTTCACATCATATATTTCCATAAATGACAAAGGAGGAGATTGTTTCTCATGCTAGCATTAACATTTTGTCATTGATGTCAACATATTCCTACTACTGGTGACAGTGTTCTTGAGATATTCAGTAAGATGATTTATGTGGTACAACTACTATGTTGAATATCATATATTAAGAAGGTGCTAATCCATTTGGGGATGTTTGTACTTGATTATGTTCAAATGGTAGAGGTTTTCATATTTATTTGAGTGAGTTGTTAAGGATTTATCAAAGACTGTTATTATAGTTGTTCAATCTAAGACACTGTTTCAGTTACTGGATCAGTGTGGATCGGTTATGAAATATTATTTTTTGCTAACCTAGTGGTGAGTTAAGGACTTGATTTTGTGTCCTCATTTTGAGCGGTTCATGATTTGAATACAGGAAAGCTAATTATTTTTTATGATAGTGGTTGTTTATTAGTGTTCCTAATGAATACTGTAGAGATAAGTATGATTTATGAAACACAGATGTTCCTGTTGAAGTCATAGTATTTCATTATTCTTGTTGATGTTTCTTGATCATGATTTATCCATGTTTGTGGATCACATTGAATTTTGTTATCAAAATTGAATATTCTTCATGTAACATGTTGATATTCCTTTTTGTTCTTGGATGACTTGGTGGTATAGCGTGTTGCGATGGATCATAGTGTGATTTATTTATTTGGAGGGTGTTTACGGATGCTGTTATGGATCATTTTTATTTCTTAGTCGGCATTCACTGGATCATATTAATTATTGAGTTATATTAGGTTAATATTTTGTAATTAGGTCATTGGTCGACCTAGTTAAGCTAAATTGATGTAATGTATATAAAGATGTAATCATTTGTGATTGTGAAAGAAAGAAATTTAGTGGATGTGATGAGATGAGGTATGAATGGAATCCTCAATTGAGGTAGAGAATTTTTGTACTTCATTGGGATTTGTTTGGCATATCAGAGATGATGTTTGTGAATTTATGATCTTGGACAGTATGTCCTTCATGATTTGAGATCAAACATTTTTGTAAGGCAGTGAACCCTCCTTTGGATTGAGACCATTTTTGTATTTGAGTAGTGAGCTCTAAGAAGTATTCTTTAATGCATGTGCATTCCCTATATAATAATCGTAACAAGATACAGTGATTTTAACAAAGTGCATTCATCTTGTGGGTTTGATACCCATTGCATTTTTTATCCTAATAGGGTTTCCACATCAAAAATCTTGGTGTTATGTGTTGATTACTATGTTATGTTCTTGACTTCATGTTTATCTTTCATATCAGATATTAAGTTGGTAGTTTGGTTAAGGGTCTTAAGGTTTTGGGGACAACATATTAAACTCAACCTCTCAGTTGTGTGTACTTCATTTATTTTTAAAGAGGAAAAATTTCTAGGGACTCTACCCTATAAAGGGTTTCGTATATTCTTATGTATTTTTAAAAATATATAATAATAGTCATGTGATGCATTCTCTACCTTTACCATGATAAACCCAGTATGATATTGTTCAAGATCAAAATGTCTAACTATGAAGTCTTTGTGCATGATGTACAAGCTAGGCCATCAAAAGATGAACCCCTGAGACTTAGGTTCGGCCCCTTATAAATTTTCATTTTTTGTCTGTAGTTTTTCTAGATAAGCTAATAAGAAAGGTTATAATATGATCATGTATTTAATTTTTTATGTCTCTTATTACATGCATCCAGCTATGAAGACATGTTTTAAGATACATGCATTGGGGCATGATGAAGAAATGAGGAGACACAACTCAAGTATGCAGTAGTGAGTATTTTTTATTTAAACATAGGCATAATCTCTACCCTCTTGGTTTCTATTTTAGATAGAACAAATGGTTTTATATTGTGTTTCTAGTTTAATGTAATGCATCATTATTTTATTAGAAAAATAAATTCCTCATGTTTAAATTTAAATTATGTCCTTGTACTAAGGCATCATTGGTGGGGTATTACATTTAGTACTAGAGCCCGAGTTGTAGCATTCGGA
>MU226514.1:2417777-2430671 GCA_018584345.1 Thuja plicata
TATTGCATGTATATCCAAATAAATTACATTAGGGTTTTTTTTATAATGATCCTTGGAAATGAAAATAAATAACTATTTCCCCCTTTCCTCTCTACTTGATGAATCAAAATATGTTAGTTAAGTAAATACAAGTGTATGATTTAAAATATTTATTGTGAATATATATAACATGTGGGATTAGATAAATCTTTAGTTAAGGGAATTAAGTCCCGAAATTTCATTTGTGATTTGGAGGCATAAGTAAGGTTGATAAATGGGTAACTGCATTTAGAATCTTATATAAATGATTAAATCAATACATTTTGTTTGGTGCAATTATTATTGATGGATTTTGTATAATCTCTCCATTTTCTTGTTGTTGTGAAGTTGTTTGTCCTTGAATTGGTAAGATTAAAATATTTATTTTGAAAAAAGGTGAATGATATGGTAAACACATATAGCTGATTTATTATACTTGAAAATGATAATTCTTTGTGTATTATTCATACCCTTGATTGTGTAAAAATTAGATTTCCTTATGATGATTAGTTATGAATTTATTATGTGACTAATAGATTTGTGTAGTATAGGTTTATTTGTTTCCCCTTAATTAGAACAAAAAGTGTGCTGATTGAATGATTTTTGAAGAAATAAAAGGTTGGCATAATGTATAATTATTCTTTTTGTCTTATTTTGTAGAATTTAAAGTCATCTTTTTGATAGATTCTATTATCTCATGTAATGAGAAGGGATGAGACTAACATGTGTATATTGGATGTTGGCATATACTCATGTGAAAGTAAAATGTGAATTAACTATGTCATTGGTATTTTTTACTGTGTGAAAATAATGTAAATTATGAAAATACGGAATGGGAAAATAGGGATAATGTATGATGCTATTATGCACTATGTTGTCAATGTGATAAAACTAGTACTAGATCTCATGTTGGATGTTGTGTAAAACCACTCATTTATTTATGTGCACATGGGTTGGTGTAATCAAGCACCCATCTATGGAAGCTATGTTTTGTATATAGGTATGGGAGAACCATACCACTTATGTATTTCTTTCTTGTTTGTACCCTACTGAGTGCCAACCTATGTGTTTTTTTATAATTCAAAGGGATAGTAATTGTTACCAACTCCTTAGATAGAGTGAATGGTGTACAAATAATGGAGGCACAAAGTAAACTTATCCTCTACTATTCAACAGATGAAGTAATCAATACTTTTCCCTATAAATCAGTATGTGAAGGGGTAGTATACTATTTGCATTACCGCTTCCTTGGGGAGAAATGACAGTGTACAAATAATGGTGGTGCAAATAAACCTTAGATTCTACTACTCAAGAGATAAGGTGGATTAATAGTTCCCTTTATGATGGGAGCATATATGTGGTTCATGAGTTCTTAGCCAATTCCCACAGTTCTTAAGCATGATACCAGTACTTAGTGGACAACTATATGACTTATGGATATATGCATTTCTATTTGGTCCATCATGTGGAGGGTGATTTTTACCCATGTTGTGATGGATAGGATGTTTTGACATGTTCTCACGTGATGCAATGGGTACAATAACACACCCAACTGATGTTTTGACACAATACGAGTTAATGATGTTGTTTTGCTAATGGTAGAAAGCTAAGAACAAGGACATGATGACACGTAAATATTTACATGAAGGCACAATAAATGTATGCTATGTATTCCTTTTTAATACATAGTTATATGGAGATGCTTTCATGCTTGTAGAGGGGAACTAATGGTTTCTTAATTGATTAGGAATTGTCAGGAATATGGGTGCACCCTAGACATGTATGCCTCTAGCTACAATGATTCCCTACATGAGTTATTTCTCTCTGGGGTGTGTATTATGCATATAATTTATTTTAAGGAACACTGCCATGCAACATACAACTAGTGTATGTTTTCTTTGCTAGGTGTATGGTCATGTTGGGTGTGTTGATGTGTTCATTCCATACTACCTAATGCAGGGAATTTATGAGGTGATCACCCCAAGCCATGTGGATAGTCCGTCATTGGTACACAACATGATGGGATATTGAGATAGTTGAACCTTGTTCCCTCCTTCCTCATGAGATGACTAGATATAGTCACACAATGATGTGATGGGAAATTTATGATTATTTTTATCTTATTTGTGTAGACCAAAAAAATTTATCATCTTTTCCTATGATGCTTCAGCCACAACTTGTGAAATTTATCTTATGTTTAATTTATTGTTGCAATATCTTGGATTTTTTCTTATTTTATTGTTGAAATAGATAATTCATTTTCTTTTATTATTAAATTTTGGTGCCTAAGCTAGTTTCTCTTTGATATTTTTGAATGTTGGTTTTTTTTGGTGATGTGATTCCTTAACAAGAATGTATGAGGTAGACTTGGCGAGTATATACATGGAATAAAACATAGGGAATCCATGAGGAAAGGGGTATGTGAGGTTTTTATGTAGCTAGTGTCCACTACCCACCTATGAGTGGTGTCTATTCCTTGGAGGCTAATCACCTTACACAAATAAGGTCTTGTATGGAGGACCTCATTGTGTATATGGCCCAAAATATCATCAAGCCACTGAGTGAATCATGAATTATGGATTATAATTATGTATTGTTTGATGTAGATGAGCTTGGTATTGTACCCTAAAGTGAGAGCTTGTAGAGAGAGGTAGTCACTCTTGAGCTATGTGATGTGTAATCCCAGTGATGTGGACTCACATGCTTCTGTAGAATGAATATCTAGTATGTTCATTGTTTCATTTTATATGTATAAATGTATGATTATGTCTTCTTAAATGCCAATATCATTACTTTTTGACTTTTGATTGGTATTTTTTTTATGGAACTCGGAAACAAAATGAAAAGTGTGTTGGATAATAGATGATTGTGTCTTAATTGTGATATTATTAAGAAAATTATGTGCTTCCACTTGTTTACTTTTCTTACAATTTAATGGAGTGGTGTTATATTTGAGTGACACTATTGTAGTTGTTATTCGTGAATTAATAGGAAATAATGTACCCTTCTATTTTTATTATAGATGTGAATGGATTATTGTAGTTACTTTTGCATAGTAAATTGGATTAATTTATTACATTATTATTTGAGTAGAAAATACTATGCATGTTATCATAACTATCTAAGGGAATTTAACTTTATTATATTTGATGGATAAACTTTCCTTTTATAAAAAAGATGATTTGTATTTTTGCTTATATTGAAATTCATAGTTTGTGATTACTAATAAAAGAGAAGTTTTCATGTAAGTCAATAATGGAATAGGTTGAAAATATAGTAATTGATAAGAGTATGAATTGAATTTAATGTGTATGTATTATATCTAATTGTCTTTATGGAAATTTCCCTATCTTATAGCAGGGATCAAAGTGATGATTATATCAATAAAATTAGTCAAAATATATTTCACTATTAATGTGAGATGTGTTTATATTTTAGCTTTTGAGAGCTCCAGGAGTAAGTCAAGTCTGAAGGAGGGGAGGATTTAGTGCTTCTTTAACTCTACTTGATAAGGAGCTATTTTGGTAAGTGAACTCATTTCTAGTAAATAATTAGTTGAGTGTATGTTGAATTTACGATAGTTAAAGACATAGACCTCTGCTTAGATAGTGCAAGTTAAAATTGATTTAGCCATTCATATTCTTTATAAAAAATAAAATTATTGTTCATTAAATCATAAATATATGTGTATATACATATATATGTGTATGTACTAACACACATAAATGTAGAGAGAGAGAGAGAGGTTTGGTCGATGTTCAACATTTAGAAATTATGAACTAGTGAGCAGGAATTACCCAACACAAATAAATGCTCATGTATCAGTTCCATGCAATTCAGGGTTCTTTCTCTCTTGTATTTGTGGAGAAGCTAACTAAACGAAGGAACTTTATTCCATTCATAGAAACTACAATCCTTAAGGTAGGATGTCATTCTCACTTCTTTCTAGGATAAATCTTTTTTATCTATTTAAAATTCTAAACCCTAAAACTTAAGCCACAATTTTTGATATCTATGTTTATCACATGGTTGTTGTTAGAAACCTATTGTTTTTTTTAGTAATGATATGGGGTCAAATGGTTGTTCTTAGAACCCTATTTTTGAGAAAAATACTTTTGAGGTGTCTGGGTTCCTTAATTTTTTTATGGCTAAAATAGCCATATTTTCGAGAGTTAGATGGATTTGAATCAGACATTGTCAGTTTTACTTGTGGGAAATCACTCTTAAATATTGTCTACTAGTGTGGATTTAATTCATATATCCCTAGTTCAGTTGATGAATTGCTAAGTCAATTGGTGAAAACTTAGATAAAGGGAAGGTGTCACTCTACATTACAATCTAGAGAAAAGAGTGGAGGAAATATGAAGGCTCCAACCAATCTTCCTAAAAATGATAAAAATTATAATAAATGGTAAATGTTTTGATAGTTTTGAAGAAAATAGAAATAGTGTTAAAATAGTTAGGGATGTCCAGTCTCATGATCCTGTGGTTTTGTCTTGGGAAATGTGTCAGTCCATGAGACTTGCATAGCTAACTCTATCCAAGAAACAAAAATAATAATCGATATTTTATAGTGGTTCACTCACTCAAGCTAAGCTTGTGATCAATATTTGGCACAATATATCAAGGATGCAATGTTTTCTATAGTTGTGAGTCGTTTCAGTAGGTTTGCAATCCAACAAGGCCAGAGGGACATGTTAGAGCATTGGTAAGGTTAGGGGTCTTAAAGGAATTTGAGTAGTTTATTTTTCCCTTGCTAAGGAGTTTTGTCTAATGCCCAACCTTTCTAAATTTTACTTTATCATTTTAGGGACTACTTTACTACCTTGTTAATGTAAAGCAAGTATTCAAATACAAAAGATCGAAGATACAAGCTAGCTTTGTCTGAAGAATAATGTAGGACAATGATCTTGTTAGAAATTAGAGTCCTTAGAGAATTCTCAATTTGTTCACCCAAGGGTGTAAAATTCCTTCTTGGTGATGGGATAAAAAATGATCTTGGTTTGTTAGCCTCTTGCTTGTTTTGCACATTTTTGTAACTTTGTTGTTGTTCTTGTTGTTGTTAAATGAAACCTTGGCTGCTTGGTTCAAATTATTAGCTTGGTTTGAAGATCTTGTGAGATTGAAGGGAGTGGCCTTTAAACTATGTACTTCAACAACCCCATCATTGACAAGGCCCTTGTTGGTTTTCTTTAGCCAAAAGTGATTTCTATTGTTGGAAGAGTGATTGTGATTCTAATTATTATGGTTGTTAGGATGATTTTTGTTTTCTTTATAAATATTGATTCCTCCACTCTTCAACAAAACTTATTTTTTTGTTAATCCATTTTAAATCACATCTTGAAAGGAACATGGACATTGCAATATCAATCTATAGTTCATCTTTGTGTTCAAAATATTCATAAATATGTCCATTTTCTCTTTCTCGAGTACACTTCTAGGGTATCAAGCAAATACCACCCTCCATCTTTGTAAGAAAATAAAAAATCCTTCCCCATAACGTTATTTTTTGCTACATAAGTTAATCATGGTGACCTCATGTTTGATGTTATATGGGTAATGGGTCACAAATTTGGAAGCTAGCTCTTCAAAAGTTTGAATGCTGGATGGTAATTAGGAAAAATATTCCATTGCAGCTCCTCCCAAACTTCTTAGAAATAATCTCATTAAATAAGTGGTATCATACATGAATTCCAAGCATAATGCACAAAATTCCCTCAAATGATCTTGTGGATCAGATGCTCCCTCATACTTGTCATATATAGGGAAAATTTCATTTGTGGGGAATGGTACCATAATCAGGGATTTACCAAATGGGAATGAACATAAAGATTCAATTGAAAATGGCTTTGGAGCTATGTTTTGCTTCATGTTATCCAATTGCATTTTAAATAATTTAAAATGTTTATTCATTAATGTCAATTGGGTTGGAATCTTCCTCTTTATTCTTTAATTTTTTGACATCATAATCATGGGGAAGTTTCACCCCTGCTTGAGTTAGGTTCAAGAAGTATTTTCCCTATCTCTCTCTAATAATTTTTACATGATTTTCATGAAAAGGGGACTTTGAGCTGCTTCATTAACCCTCTCTTTGGTGGCCTCCTCTTCTTGATGGTCTCTCTTCCCTCCATTATTCCCATCTTCACCTCCATTATTGAGGTTTTTCCTCCCCCATTGTTCCCATTATTGTTAGCATCCTTATGTTAGAGTAGTCATATAATAGCTAATAATTAAATCATTTAATTATTAGTTTATTATATTCTATTCTTAAGTTATACTTAGGCAGCTTATTAGTCTTTAGGGTTTTCCCCTTTAAGGTTTCGGTATCCTTTTATAAGGACTCATCGCTTTTCATTTCATTAAGGAGAAGGAGATTGTATTGTATTCTATTGTTGATAATATAGAAGTTTTTTTCTTTCAACATGGATTTCATGTCTCTGGCTTTTTGGCCACCATAGCTTCTCTTCTCTTCTGTCTTTGATTCTTCTTGTGATAGTCATGCATGCAGGTGTTCTTGGGAGAATACGACATTTCCTATTTCTAACATGGTATCAGAGCCATCCTACAGCTGGCTATTCATTCTTTGATTGAAGCAAGCAATGGTTTGTAGAAACACTAGTCTTTTCTAGTATTTTTTATTGGTTCTGGGGGGTCTTTATTTTTTGGGGCACTTTGGACCAAAACTGACCTTATGATTGCGTCTAGAAGGCCCAAAAACCCTAGAATCCATATAAGGCATGTCCGATTTGGACATCGGAGCCTCGGGGAGAAATTTCTTGGCCTTCTAGGGCCGTATGGGCACAGTTTTCAATGCAAAAATAAAAAAATAATAATAATTTCTACATTTTTAAATGCACGTAGTGCAAATTTGGGGTGCACCGCCATCTCGTTGCCTGCACGCCGCCCGTAGCCCCCTGCCACCGACCCATGCCGCCCCTGTGGCCACCGTGCCACTCTGCGGCCCCCGTCGCCTGGCCACCGCCGAGCTCTGTGGCCCCCCCGCCTGGACCGTGCCGCTCCACCCGGTTCCCAAAGCCTCTACTCCGCCAGATCACGCCGCTCCACCCCAGCTCAACCATCCCTATGCCGCCTGGGGGACTGTTTAGCCCCTGGGGGCCCTTTTGCTCATGCGGGCGGTCATATGGATGACCGGGGGCTCGGCCCCAGCTCCTGCGCGCACCATGCACTTGGGCCCTAATTTTTTTAGCCCCAGGGGCTTAAAGCCTGATTTTGAGGCCTTTCTGACCCCCCAGGACTATTTTCACTCTATCTTGAGCATCTGCGGGTCTTTTTCTGACTTTCATATACTGTCGGAAAGCTCTTTCCATGCACTTTCTGATGATGGTAGTTAGGGTTTTGGGTTCTACCATTTTGACAACATTTTTTTCTGTTGAAGTCTGATGTTTGTTTTTGCCTTTTGGGAGTCATATATGGCTCATCTGGACTCTGTTTTTGGAAAACCAGATATCGTTGAAAAGCTGGTTCAGTGAACTATTCAGTTGCAGGGGTATTTTTTCTAGATTCTACTCCAAGTTATCTTTCCTTCAAGTTTGGCAGTTTTTGCACTCTGGTGGATTGCTTGGGTTGTACAGGTCTTGGGATCTCTTCTACTGTACTTCTGGTTCACCTTCTTTCTGACTTCTGAGCTTGTTTTCCTCTCCACTATTGCATATTTGTTCTATAAATGCACTGAGATAAAGTGCCTACTTTTGCATTTCTAGGATCTTGTACACCTTATATGGTTTTTGTACTTGCACTCTGTTATAAAGTTCCATGGGGGTTATGATGATTATTCCATTTTAGGCTCATCCACCTTTGTCAAGTGAGCATACCTTCCATGACATTAGCCCATGCTGTGTGTCGGTGACACTGCCCTTTATCCTGTGTCTATACTTTTGTTGCACTGTTGGTGTTCTTGGTTCTTCTTTCTGCAGATGTTTCTGGCATTGTATTTCAGTGTTCCTGTCACCTCTCCTTGTTCAGCATTATGGGGGGGTTCACCTATTGGTTCTATTGCTTCCTGGTTCGATTGATCAACTCTTCAGACATTGTCTTCTCTACCTGGTCATGCACTTCAGTGGGGGTTCCAGCAGTCTCTTCTGACAGAGTTTTCAGCTACATGCTTCGTAGATGCTTCTTGCTCTTTCTTGTCCCTTTCTCTGGGACATCTTTTCCCTAGATTGAAGGCTTAGTTTTCTTCATCTATTTTATTTCTTGTACTTGGGTACCTGATCAGGCCTAGTTACCGAGACCCACAGTTCCTTTCATGCATCTTGTTTCATGCATCCTTTTGTCTTTAGCTGTTTTGCTTCTCCCTAAGTTACACTTAATGGGGGGTGTTAGAGTATTCATATAATAGCTAATAATTAAATCATTTAATTATTATTCTATTATACTCTATGCTTAAGTTATACTTAGGCAGCTTATTAGTCTTTAGGGTTTCGGTATCCTTTTATAAGGACTCACCGCTTTTCATTTCATTAAGGAGAAGGAGATTGTATTGTATTCTATTGTTGATAATATAGAAGATTTTTTCTTTCAACATGGATTTTATGTCTCTGGCTTTTTGGCCACCATAGCTTCTCTTCTCTTCTGTCTTTGCTTCTTCTTGTGATAGTCATGCAAGCAAGTGTTCTTTGGAGAATAGAACATTTCCTATTTCTATCACCTTATTCTCTCCATCTAATTTTTTATTGGCATTGTTGTTAGCATTATTGATGAGATCAAGATCCATGAGACCAAAAGGAAGTGCCATGTCAATAGGTGTTACATCTTCAATTTCAAAGGGTTATTGTGAAGAAGTAGGTTCTTCACTTGGAAAAGACAACTCTCCTCTCAAATATGTGACGTCTGATCGCAACGTGTTCCTAATAGAATGTGATCTTGTTAAAAATGGAATTAACATGAAGAAAGGGAGTTAGCCTTCTTGATCAATCCTCTTACGATTTAAAAATTTTGCAAATGATAGGATTTCATCAGTCTGAGATGATGAACAACAAGAACTCCAAAAAGGGTATCTAGATATAATCTCCAAATTTTCACAAACCCTTAGGAAGTACCCTCTATTTTTTTTCTCAGATTATACGTGCTACTTTAGTGTATAGCATGCATTTCTTCACTTGTTTACACATGCTCATTGGAAAAATTTAAAGTGATCCTTGCCTATTAATACACATTGTTTTGTTGTTTATATGTGCTACCTATGATTTGTAGGCATTACTTAACTATTCACAAGAGCTATTAAATGTGTCTGTACATGCCACTTTAGTTTTATAGGTGTCAGAAGAATGTTTGTACATGTCAAAGGAATGTTTGTATGTGCCAGAAGATTTTCAAAGTTGTAGGGTATGTGCAAGAAGATGAGGGGCCAAAAAGTGGTGATGTGAAAAAAATCCACTTTTCACTTGTCTAAAAGTGCATGAAAATGTTTGTTGACTTTTCAGTAGGCCTGGGTGTCAGTACACCTGAGAAAACCTGACAACAAAGCATAAGCATAATTAGGTACCTGGTATTTTTAGGTACCCTATGTTTTTGGGTACCTAATTTTTTGGGTACTCGAAACCTGTGACATAAATCAAAACCTGAGAGTCATTTTCCTTATTTCTCTCACTTTCTGCGGATTGACAAATTGCTAGGTTTATCCCATACACGATATTTTTGGGTACTAGATTTCTCCAACAACAAATTTGACTTTGCGGTATATACAATAAGTCAATTCTTGATATATTTTGATGTATTTCTTTTATTTTGATGTTAAATGAAGTTTATTTGGTTGAAACAGGGTTTGTTATTGATTTTTTTAATAATATATGAAATCAATTTGAAATTTATATTTATTTTTTATTTAATCAAGCATGGCTAACAACAATGAAGAAAATAACCCTCCCCCACCAAATCATGATCCCCAAAACAATCCATAACCACTTCAAAACCCTTGATCTTTAGAGGATTTGATACATACATTATGCGGGGCTTCCGAAACACATATCATAATATACCTACATTAGGTCCCATGCTTGCCACCCTAAATACTATTGTTCAAAATATTGACACACTTACACGAAAATGTAATGCTCCTCTTCATTGGCATGATGATATGTATGCCCAATTTGATGATAGGCTTGACCATGATGGGATTGCGGCCCTTAATATAACTAAAGACGATATATCCTCCCTTTTTGTGAATACTAAAACTAGAGTAAATTTGACCCCAAAAAGCCCAAATTATCAATTAAATGGTACACAAACGATGCAATACATACACACTTTTGGGATCACTAGTGGATGGTGTAAAATGGAAAAATGGAGATCTTTAGATAGGGTTTTGAACAATGGAAATTAACACATAGAAGATAACCTATGCCTAATTTAACCACTTACATTTAATTGTTATGATAAGGGGTGTAAATCTGGAAATGTTTGCAAAGAATAATGGAATAAAATACATACCTCTGAAAATGAATGTACTGAAAACCATGTCAAATAGTCTTAGAAACTATTGAATTCTGTGATCCTAAACGAAAATTGTGAGATCTACAAAATCCATAAAAAAATTTCTTTTCTGAGAAAGGTCAATTTTGACCCAAAAATGAATGTCACCTTTGACCCAAAATTTATGATTCTGACCCAGAATAGAATTTCGATTATGACCCAGAAATGAATGTCACCTTCGACCCCAAAGTTCTAATTTGTGACCCATAATTTCTGATTCTAACTTGCACAGTCTAACGGAAAATCTATTTCTGGATTCGGAAAGTTTATCGAAAAGGGTATCCGGATCTACACTCTAATTCATTGTTTTGAACCTATCCCTGAAAGAAAAATGGGTTGTTTGTTGTGGGGGGAGGAGTTTGCCTTGGTCAAACCTAAATTTTGAAATTAACCTTAAAATATAATTGAAATTTCATATGTAAACAAAGTAAATGAACAAATTCACCTTTCTTGTATAGAAACCTTTGTGGCAGATTTGAATCCGTGGATCCACAAGTATGTATACACCAAATGGATGTAGAATGTAGAATTTTGGATGTAGTATGTCTCAAATAAATTTCTTGTAGATCTTCAACACCAATCTTGAATGGATCTTTTGAATAGGAAGAGGCTTGGAGGAATGTAGATGGATAAATCTTCAACAAGAGGGCTCCATAAAGCTTGAATCCTTCAATGGCTACCAATGGATCTCCTTGATGAATTAAGTGCTTGAAAGTACTTGAATGCTTGGATTCTTGAGAGTAGATGAATGCTTCAATAGATATTTAGTTTTCTTCAAATCTTTATTCTTATCTCGTCCTTCACACTTAGATTTCACTTAGAGAAAATGAGTGGTGAAGGATTCCTTATATATGAATCTAGGGCACAATATTATAGAGAGTCCTACATAGGATAATTAAATTCTCATTAGACCTATACCACTAGAAGTGGACCTATATTAAATATAATTTAAGATTTGTTGCTTTAGAGACCGAAACAACTGACTCAGAAGCGTGAAACAACTTCTCCTGAAACCTGACATCCGAAAGTTTGGGGAATCTAAAATTTGAACCATGGGTGAGGGTCCAGGTCGACCTTGACCTAGGTCAGGGTCAAGGTGAACCTTGACCTAGGTCAAGGTTGAGTTTGACCTTGACCGAGAAAGGTCAACTTTGACCCTAAGGTCAAGAATCTCAGAATCCGGAGCAGAGTGCCAGAAATCAGCAAGAGGAAAGTGGAAGATGGAATAGAATTAGGGGGAAAAATAAGATACAAGTCAAAGACCCATTCAAGGCACTTGACATGACTCCAAAACAATCACTCAGAGGGATAAACCAGTCCTAAATGGAAGTGCTTCGATTTTATGATGATACATTTAGCCCCCACTTTAGCAAGAGTATGGACTCGATGCAAACTCTTGGTAAAGGAGATCATAAAGAAAAGATAATATTATTGAAATTAAAAGGGACAAAGGAATCCTCAAGCCCCTAGGGACTCAATTCTTTGGCAACCCTAAGATTATGATAAGACTGACATCACTAATTAAAGAGAAAGAGAGAGAGGGGAGTAGTTATCTCGCCGAGAAAGATGTGTGTATCTAACTATGAACCACAAAAAGGATAGGATGGTCCACCAAGAAAGCACTTGATAGTCACCCCATAAATTTGTGCACCTTCTAGAGGCTTTGTGCATGTATGTAGTGTGTGTCTGTAAATGGGTACCTGTCAGAATCAACACAAACACTCAATAGGTCATTGCATTAGCTTGAAAGGTTAGTCAAAACGTTCAAAATCACTAATATCAGCCTATTACCTTCTAACTAGAAAGAGTGTAATGAATAACATATTTAGCCCTCAGAATATGCTATAAATCAGTGACCAATACTATTCTAGCATGAAGGATTTAAGATGAAAACAAACTAAAAGAAGGTAAAACATGTATTTTAGCTCTAAAGAATGAAACTAAAACAATGCAAAAGCATGGAATGTGAGATGAAATGTAGTTCTAAGATTATTTCAACAACATAAAAATGTTTTTTTGATCTCAAGTGAAGGCTTATTTGCTCTCAAAATAGGCTTCTATTTATAGAAGAATGGGAGAGAGAGAGAGGGGGACAAGGTTCATTTATGAATTTGAAGACTCATAAATGAATATGTAAGAGCCTTTAATGCCCAAGGCATTAATAAGGCATGGGAGAGACATGGGATTAAGGTCTTCACATTAATGAAGGCATTAATAAAAGCCTTAAAGAAGGAAGGGAGGATGTAAGAGAATATGGCCTTTAAGAAATTCCAGCTTGAGAAAGTGGACTTTCTCAAGTGGGTGGAGTTGCTAAGTATTCCTTAATGGAATGTGACAACATTAGGAGGTGGGTTAGAGAAGAATTTAGGATTAGGATTAGATTAG
>MU226514.1:2455222-2490929 GCA_018584345.1 Thuja plicata
ACATGAGGGACACATAAGCCATGCAAGAGGCCCACTTTGCTCACACATGTGTGAGAAACTTTGGATGTGATGGGTCAAAGTGTACTTAAAGTACACATGTGAAGGATCTTGTAAGAGGTGTAAGAGTGTAAGAATTTTAGTCCAATGAGACACTTTTAGAAAGTGTAAGAAGGTGTCATCATAGGTGTAAGAAACCTTTTTGGCACCAAATAAGGATTATTTGTCAAAGTATATTTTTATAAATTTTCTCACACATGTGTGAGCAAATAATTAGGACTAATTGGTGTAGGAATTAAGAAATTAGCCTAATTAACCTTAGTTAATTAATGAGTAGGTTTATTTGGTGAGAGTGATGTGAGGTAGGGTAGGATCTAGGTTCAAATTAGCTTAATCTAAATTTAAAATTTAGATTAATTTGGCTTAGTATAATTTAAGTCATGTGGAGGAATAAATAAATTTAAAATTTATTTAAAGGGATTTAATGAGGGATAATGTATTAAATAAGATTTAATACATTAAAAGGGGGTAGTATTTAAATTAAAGTCAGATACTAAGGAAAGTGAATCATATTTAATTAAATAAATTTAATTAAATAGAGAGAAGAATATAAAAAAAATAATTAATTAGAATTAACTATAATATTATGGGAATATTAATTAAATTAATATAAGGACGAGTTTAGACGTCTACATTTTGCTCCTCTTTGATGCAGTGTCAAAAGTGGTGTTGCGTCAAAAAAAAGAAAATAAGATGCCCCAGAGAGGTCAGAAAAACCTACAGCAGTGAGAGCGGAGGAATGTTCCACCTCAAGAAAATAATAGGAAAAAATAAAAAAATTTAATAAAATTTTCTCAAAAAAGGTAGAAAAACAGGGAAAGCAGACCAATTGCATGGCATGTCTAAGGAAAATGGAGGAAAAATGGGGACCGGAATGGGGAATGGGGAGACAGATGGAAGAAACGGGTCCCAAGGGGCTATAAATAGTCCACTGGGGCCCATAGACAAGTCATTTTCACTCACAAAGAGCATAAAGAGAGAAGAAGAAGAGAGCAATGGCAGTACAATGAGAGCGAGCACAGTTTGGAGAGTGCATTCGAGTGTACCAGTGACCAATAGATGCAGGACCACCAGTGAGTAGTTGACTACCACTCTGTTAATTATGTATTTGATTCTTTCATAGGTCGGTAGGGAGTCATTAATGCAGTCAAAAGTTGGCGTGCAACGCAGACGACGGTCACCTCACCACCATCTACGCAGATAGTGATTGACAAACCGTCGTCCTTGCAGATGACCGATCTATGATCGACATCTGTGCAGACAAAGATCGACTGATCTCCATCTATGAGTACAAGGGGAGAGGGAAAATGTGCAGCGGACATGGCAGAGTGAAGACTCCACCGTCTGCGCTGCAAAGAGGCGGTAGCGAGAATCGTCATTTCCGCAGACTAGCGTCTGCGGAGATCCACCAGCTCTACAGACTAGTGACTGTGAAAGTCTGTCATCTATGAGGGTCAACCACCATCTGCATGGTTTGACCCAAAAATGGAGGAAAAAAGAGGAATAAGAAGGAAGACAAGGGTCCGGGAGCATTTTTTGATGCCCCGGACAGGCATGGGACATTTTTTGATGCCCCAGAATGTTATCTCATTGCTGACATTTTCTTGCTAAATATAGGAGGAGACCATCACTTTTTGGGTGAGGGAGTGCTATCTAACAACCATGGAGCTGGAGCAGCAGTTGACAGCGGTTGAGTGGGTATTGGTTACACTAAGTGGACTAGAGCACATGCGGCATTGGCCACATCTGCGAGCACATAATACGTTCATGTCTGCGTTGATAGAGAGGTGGCATAGCACCACATCTCACTTCCACTTCCCTATAGGGGAAGCTACTATCACACTCCATGATGTATGGAGGATTTGTAGAGTGCCAATTCAGGGGCTGATACTAGAGTATTGTGTTGACGACTCAGAGCCCTATATGAAGATGGTTTTTGGTCAACAATATGCAGATCTCCCTACCACATGATAGTGGATGTCCTAGAAGGGGGCGATGGAGATGGAGCCACTGTTACAGCAGGTGGCCCTATACTTAGTGGGGATGATAGGGGGATGACTTATGCCTGATCATGCAGGCAAGGGATTCCCTACGGGTTGGGCACGAGTTTTGAGCAGTATGGTTAAGGATGGAGACTAGTATTGTTGGGGTTACACCATTATTGGGTAGTTGTACTATGATCTTCACATGTGCACCTACTGTAAGGTTAGGGTGCTAGGGCCAGGTTGCACACTTCTTCTTGTATGGGCGTGGGAGCATATTGTGCTCATTTTACTAATTAGGACCCAGGAGACTAGAGTGGCTTACAAGTCATTCACATGCAAGTACAAGCCACCCATCAGCTATGAGACCACAGATTTAGTTGGATACTAGTGACGGAGGCTTGATGAGATGGGGGACATTCAGTGGGAACCCTATGTGGGGTGCAAGGCCTGGGGTTATGAGATCCCTCAGCAAGGTGGATATGTAGAGGACAAGTTTTATGACTCATACTATATGAGGTTTGTATAGATTGACTGTTGGTTGATCGGGAGGATAGCCTATATGATCTCCAAGTGCATGCCATCTAGAGTACGATGACAGATGGGATAGGTCTAGGAGGTAGTCCCAGATGGGTTCCCTCATCCACTAGTGACCCAACAGGTGGGGAGCGTCTAGGGCATAGGTGCAGATCTGCACATAGCGTGAGAATTGTTTATGGGGATGATCTAGGTCCCATGGATCAAGGCTCAAGAGTCATTGTAGGATGAAAATGTAGTGCCCACATATGCTCAATAGTGGGATACTCATAGGCCAATTAGATTGATGGTCCCAGGGATTGTACAGGAGGATGAGCAGCCATGGGGTGGAGGGGATGCAAGAGGAGAGGATGATGATGATGAGGAAGGAGGAGATGGAGGAGGGGCTGGAAAGAGGAGACTCTGACCTAGGGTTGCAGCACCAAGGTGGAGAGGGCAGGTACAGATACCTGTAGGAGGGAAGCCACCCATCATTCCCGACGTATAGGTACAGGATCCACAAGGGCCACCGAGATAAGGATAGGTGCCACAAGGGCCACTAGGACAGGGACAGAGGCCACCTAGATAGGTACATGTACCACCAATGGGCTATGTAGCCAAGGATACACATGATACAGTCATAGCAGAGTGAGATAGCTTACAGACTGAGCTGGTTAGAGTACAAGGTTTATTAGTGACATCTCAGGCGACTGAGGTGAGTGCATAGGCTGAGATCTAGTGGCTACAAGGATTACTTGCTATAGCACAGGCCACAGCCAGTAGCCTAAAGAAAAAGGTAGCTTAGGTATAGGGAGAGCTGATAGCAGAGACTTCTCGGGGAGATAGTGCTTAGTGAGCACTAGAAATTTTATAGGCTCGGGTGGACAGCGGAGAGTTCACTATCATTGAGGAGCATGGGGATCGGGATGAGGAGATGGCAATTATGTCAGCGTAGATAGCAGCTCTTATGATAGAGTGAGATCTAGTACAGAGGCATAAAGAGGATTACAGGGTAGACCATGATATAGCGCATCTAGCAGGTAGGGTTGCAGGAGTTGGATAGATGATGGCAGATGCCATGGCAGCATAGAGGGAGGCAAGGCGAAGAGGCTGAGAGGCCACATATTACATGTGGCTCTATTATGTTGCAGTGCCATAGGAGGCACGACAGTCGACATACTCTGAGAGAGCTCAGACAGAGATCACCTAACAAGGGTCATAGGGATTAGTGGGGTTACAGTGACATGCTAGCAGTGGTGCAGGACCATTGCGGCCACCACCATGATGCTTCTCAGACCTTTTGGATACATATTTTTGACACATGATGTATGATACTTGACATTTTTGAGATATATACATGGACTACTTTGGGACTATTGGACTTTGATTTATGGCCTTTTATGATGTTATATGATGTGATGTTCATGCAAGATGTATGGATGCATTATGATGTTATATTACATATGTTATATGATGTTTATGACTGACATGCAGGATGAGATGAATATATAGATGATGATGCTGATATATTTGTGATGCAGGGATTAGATGCAGATATATATAGATGTTAGATGTAATGTGTTAATGCTTATAGAGGGATATACTGATGTAATGTATTGACATAACATGATGATGCATAAAGGTAAATGTATATATGATTTGTGAAATGAATCTGAAATCAATGAATCCTAAAAATGTTAATGATTTAACAGTGCAACTAAATGAATGAAATTTAATTATATGCAATGGTAATGAATAATGATTAAAATTAAGTAACAATGCAACTAAATGAATGATAAATGAAATGTGTAATGAAACTAAATGCAACCTTAATGAATGAATGATGTAACAATACAACTACTAATGAATAATGATTAATGAATGGAGTAACAATGCAACTGAAAATGAATAAGGATTAATGAACTAAATGAACAATGCAAATGACAATGAGTAATGATTAATGAGCTAAATGATCAATGCAATGGATAATGAATAATGATTAATGAACTAAATGAATGATGCAACTGATAATGAATAATGATTAATGATTAATGAACTAAATGATCAATGCAACATCTAATGAATAATGATTAATAAACTAAATGAATGATGCAACTGATAATGAATAATGAATAATGAACAATGAACTAAATGAATAATACAATTGTAATGAATGGATGCAATATGAGTCACATGAGGACATTGTTTCTGTGTGTATCAAATAGGTCTGATAAAATCACTTAGGTAACCGGATAGGGGGAATAAATAGAAACCTTTTCCAAGAGCAAAATCATAATGCAATATGACCTAACTACAATGCAAAGACTGAATACATGATGATAGTGGGATTGATACCATGTTAATGTTGGAGAGCACACCCTATTTTGATATTGCAAAAGGAGTTATGCACCATGTGCTAGAAAAAACAAGTGACATGGTTGCTTTGTGTGGACTAGACTCTCAGACAAATAGGTTGTTAGGAGCAAGAATAAAAGATATCAGGTATGATGAATCTTATGAAATTTTACTCATGAGGAGACGCAATACATCTAGATCTTTTGAGGGATTTGAGATGCATGAATCCTACCCCCAGTGAGGCATACATAGTCATAACCAAATATCAAAACATAAATGCACTAACAAACTATGACAAGAAGATCATACCACAAATGACATGTATTTCACTATATACTCACCATAACAAACCAAGATATAAAAGATCAAGGCTGTCACGATAAGGATATAGTAAAACACAAGATAAAATATACAAAAAGGCATCCTGACCAAGTGATCATTCAGTCCAAAATTTCTTGCCATGAACAATTTTGATGTGAGGATTGATAGAATAGTCGACACCAGAAGGATGCATCCTGATGGGCCAAAGATTGATTGATAAAAAAATGGGAAATCACTGGCAATTGCTTGTGAATAGAATGATCATAGGAAAGTCAATCTATCTGTTGATTTGGTGTAAAACATTTGTGATCACTGTGTCTAGAACAAAGCTCAGTATTTGATTTGGTAAGCTCAGTCGTGCAGGAATCTTTATTGCAAAAGTAGAAAGATGGTCAAAGAACTACCTGTAAAAATATGGGTAGTGACTCTTATTATGAAAGGTGATGCAAACTGTATAGACAAATGGTGGAAACTGATGGTGGATCTGACTACACATGGCGCCTGAAAATAGGTTTTCACCATGGTACTTATCCATTGCGCCACCGAAGTGGTTTTCACAAATGGACGAATTTATTTCTCTTGCTCTTTTGCTTTTTTGATATTCTTTTCAAGATCTTTGTATTTTTTATTCTTTTTTTGTTTTTTTATTTTTTTTCTTTTCTGATTGCTTTTTGACTGTTTTTGGATTTTCTTCTTTTTTTTATTTTTTTATTTTTGAAAATTTTTGATGTATAATGGACTATTGACTGATCAAGCATAGAAGCACTTGAGATGTACAATATTTATAGGATTAGGGAGTGGATCTCCCTCTAGTGATGCAATCTGATAAGTGCCTGAACCATACTTTGCTATGATGAAGAAGGGACCCAACTAATTAGGTTCAAACTTCCCTTTCTTTTCATGATTCTGGAGGTTCTTCATATTATGCTGCAGGACAAGATCACCAACCTCAAACTGACGAGGCTTGATCCTCTTTTTAAACTGAAGGTGAAGGCAATTTTGATACACATGGATATGGTCTAGGGCATTGAGGCATCTCTCATCAAGGAGTTCTAGCTCTTGCAAGTGGTAAACTCTATAGTCTTCTTTGGACAATAGATTCTTGAGATAAATTCTGAGGGAAGGGATCTCAATTTCAATGGGTAGAATAGCCTTAGTACCGTAAACAAGGGAAAAGGGAGTGGCTCCCATGGGGGTTTGAATGGAGGTGCGGTAAGCCCAAAGGGTAGGGTTGAGGCAAAGGTGCCAATCACGGCCAGCTTCATCGACTGTTTTCTTGAGGATTCTGAGGATGGTTTTATTCGTAGCCTCAACTTGATCGTTAATTTGTGGAAAGTACTTGGAAGAGGTATGGTGGGTAATGTTGAATTTCCTACATATCTTTGTGACATCCTTGTTCTTGAAAGGTCCTCCATTATTAGTAACAATATCCTGAGGAATGCCATAGTGATAGATAAGATAGTTCAAAATGAACTTCGAAATCTATTTTCCAGTAGTGTAGGTGAGAGGAACAGCTTCGACCCACTTGGTAAAGTACTCTATAGTAGCAATAATGTATTTATAACCATTGGAAGAATTAGGGAAAATTTGGCCAATGAGGTCAAGAACCCAGCGTGAAAAAGGCCAAGGGGTGATGGTGGGCTAGAGGGATTGGGAGGGAGCATGTATCGAATCATCGTGCTACTGACAAGGCACACACTTCTTCACATAGTTGTAGGCATCTTGTTCCATAGTAGACCAGTAATATCTAGTGCGTAACAAATTTTTGGCCAAAGTAAGTCCACTAGAGTGGGCCCCGTAGATTCCTTGATGTACCTCCTCCAAGGACATTTGTGCTTCATCAGAATTCAGACACCTTAAAAGAGTTCCATCAAAATGCTTTTGGAAGAGGGTATCAGCAAGGATTGTGTATTGTAAAGTGTGGAAAATGAAGGTTTTACTTTGGTTGGGGGTTAAAGTAAGTGGGGTATATCCATCACAAAGGTAGGAATACACTTCTTGGTACCATGGGGAATTGGGATCAACAATTTCACACACCATTTTAGAATTCGGTTTGTCATAGGAAGGGACCATAAGATTCTCAACAAGAAACTCACATTGGGCACTGTGTTCTGGCATAGTGATCAAGGACCCAATTGTTGCCATGGCATCTTCTACTTTGTTGTTCATGCAAGGGATCTATTGGAAGATTAGCTCAGTGAAATGTGTTTTGTGATCTTCAACTGTACGATGATAGGGAAGCAACTTGTCATCCTTTGTTTGATATTCATCCATAACTTCTTTGATAACCAATTATGAATCACCAAGCACCAATAAAGTGAGAATTTTCCATTGTATGGCCTATCGAAGTCCAAGTACAAGGGCTTCATATTTTGCAATGTTGTTGGTACAAGGAAACTATAATTTGTAAGATTTGGGGATGAGATCCCCTTTTGGTGTAACAAACAAGATTCCTGCCCCTGATCCTTTCTGAGTGAAGGATCCATCAAAATAAAGCTTCCATGATGGACTAGAGGCAAGATTAAGGATTGATTCATCTAAAAAATATATGATCAAAGGATGTTTATCGTCAATAGGTGCTTTAGCTAACTGATCTGCAATTACTATTCCTTTGATAGCTTTTTGATCCACATAAACAATGTCGAACTCACTAGGAATCATGACCCATTTTGTTGTACAACCAGTAAGAGCAGCACATGCAAGGAGATATTTGAGTGGATCAATTTTGGCAACAAGATGAATCTTATGATTAAGCATATAATGTTGTAGTTTCTGCATATAGAAAACAACAGCCAAACATTCCTTCTCAATTAGGGAATAATTCAACTCATAGCCAATAAGAGTCCTACTAAGATATTAAATTGCTCGCTCTTTGCCAGTATCATCTAATTGTGCCAGGAGGGCTCCCAACGTGTCCTCTGTAGCAGATATGTACAAAATTAGAGGATGACCAGCAACAAGTGGTACAAACACAGGTGGATTACCCAGATAGCCTTTTAGTTTCTCAAATGCATTTTGACACAAGCAATCCCACTAGAACCTCATATTCTTATGCAGGAGATGAGAGAATGGATGTACCTTATCTGCTAGTTGTGACATAAATCTTTTGACTGATTGTAGTTTGCCTTGTAAACTACATAATTGCTTCAATGTTTTGGATGGTGGCATCTCTAGGATTGCTTTCAATTTCTTTGGATCGACTTCTATTCCACACTGTGACACAATGTATCCCAGCAGCTTACAAGATTGTACTCCAAAAACACACTTCTTAGAATTCAACCTACGCTTATACTTCTCCAATCGCTCAAAGATGGTAGTAAGGATAGGAATATGTGATTCCCTTATTTTGGATTCTCCTAAAAGACCATCCACATAATCTTCCATGATGACATGCAAAAGGTCATGAAAGATGGTAGTCATTGCTCATTGATAAGTGGCTCTGGCATTTTTAAGGCCAAAAGGCATCACCTGATAACAAAAGGTGCCCCAAGGTGTCATGAATGTGGTTTTGTGCTGGTCTTCTAGTGCTATCCAGATCTGATTGTAACCTGAGAAGCCATCCATAAGTGACAAAATTTCATGTCCTATCGTCAAATCCACTATAATGTCAATATTTGGTAGTGGAAAATCACCCTTGGGACATGCAAGGTTTAGGTATCTAAAATCAGTGTAGATGCAAATGCCCCCAGTAGGCTTACCTACTGGTACAATATTAGAAACCCATTTAGGATAATCAATTGGTCTGATTACTTCAACATCCAACATCTTCTAAATCTCTACTTTGACTACCAATGCTACCTGCGGATGCATCTTGCAAAGTTTCTGCTTAACAGGTTTTAAACTTGGATCTATAGCAAGATGATGCATGACAAGATTTGTATCAAGCCCAGGCATGTCTTTGTAAGTCCAGGAAAAATTGATTTTGTGTCTATGCAAGAATACTGTCATGTCTTTATTTTCTTGATCACTAAGAGAAACTACAATGTAGGTGATGTGTGGATCTTCTTCCGTGCCTAGGTTGATTGGAATAGTATCTTCAATGATCATAGAGGACACTTCTAGTTCTGAAGATATAAACGGAAAGTCAGCCTCTCCCTCCTCTACCGCCATAGAAAGGTTTTGACTAGAGGAAGTGTCCTTTATTTTATTTTTTTCTTCACCCAAAGGTGCCTGCGAGAGGTTTTCACCAGAGGATGTATTTTTATTTTTTTTTATTTTTTTTTTCTTTTTTATTTTTGTGACTAAGAGAGTTCACTTGGCTACCAAAGTAGGCTTGTTCACTCTAATGTATCTGATTTTTTTACTCCTCGAGATTCTTAAGTCCAAAGGGGGCTAAAACTGCCTCATCCAAATCACAAACGTCCAAAGCTGGTGGTGAGTCTTGTTAATCCCAGTCAATTAATTTAGGGTTTTTGAGGGGTAGACGAGGGGATGAAAGATCGGCTTGGGTGATAGTGAAGACATGGTGATTTTTGTTTAGGTCATCTTCAATATAGTGGAAAGGAATTTCAAAGAACTCTTCCTCATTTTCTAAATCTGAGGCAGCTAGACAATAATCCTTAGCGAAGTTAACCTTAGTCTCTACGAAACCCAATTTGTGTCCTTTAGGATAGCCATTTTCCGTTATGATCTTCTTCTTACCTATCTCATTATCTCCAAGTCCAGTGCCATAATAATCCATGCTTTCAACAATGGGAGTGACCTTAAGATACTTTCCTTTAGGGAAAATTACAGGTTGTTATTCTTCATCATTATAGAGCCAATCAAGGACACTATATTCCATGTGTTCATCTGATAGGGACCCCCAATGTTCAAAAATATTTTATTTGTAGTGCATAAGTGCTTTATTTTTGGAGAGGAGTAATGGTGATGGTCTTCCATAAGACTTTGGAGACAAAGGGAGTTGCCCAATACATAGAGCACTTTCAAATTTATACTCTCCCATGCCTTGATCTGTAAATGTGGCCTTTGCTTTAGATGAGGAGGGTTTGTCTTCAATAGCTTTGTCTTTAGTAACTTTTTCCTTTCCCTTGGATTGCTCAACTGGTGTTTCGGATGTCTTTTCTGGAATGAATGGAGTATTTGAAATAGGAATTTCTTGATTGAAGTGTTGGCCAAACTCATTCAACTGACAGTAGTTAGCTTGTTTTCCTTCCAATCTCTTGTAGTATTGAAAGGGCTTAGGATCTCCAGGAATTGTGATTTCTCTATCATGATGTGGGAACTTTAGAAATTGATGATAAGTAGAGGGTACACCTTTGATAGCGTGTATCCATGGACATCCCAGCAAGATATTATAAGGTAGATCTAGACCAGTACATGGAAAATAGTTTCAATCAGGGTCGGGCCCACTTGTAAGGGTAGTGTGATCAAACCCTTGCTTTCTCATTCTCGATCATCATAGGATTTTATTGTGATTCATTTGTCTACATCAATGAGGTCCTCAGAAAGACCAATATTATGAATCATTTTCAATGTGCACAAATTTAAGCCAGATCCACCATCTATGAGGACTCATTTTACACTTGTGGAGTGGATTTTTCCTTCTATATGGAGGGACTTATTATGATGCGGGTCGGGACCACTGAATTCCTTATCAGTGAGGACTAGATGTTCTTGCATAGCTAGGTTCCCTATCATAGCTTTGAATTGTGCAGCGTTGATGTTCTCAGGGACATGGGATTCATTTAGAGATTTATCAAGGATTTCTCTGTGAATTGGCAAAGTTGTCAAGAGCTCTAGAATGGATATTTGTGCAGGCATCTTTCGTGACTGGGCCAATAAGTCAAAGTGTGAAGTAGGCTGAGCAACAGTAGATGGTGTAGCTTGTGGATTTGAAGATGTAGAAGGTTTATCAATAGCTTGGATAGTGACTCTGGGTCTATGTGTAGTAGAATTACAATCAACAACTTTGAGAATTATGGTATTAACATGTATGTCATATTCTTCATTGCGGCCACAAAGAGAGTCAAACCCAAAGATATCATTTTCACTTAAACTCCCACATGTTCGATCATGGCATGTAATAGTATTGGTGGAATAGTCATATGGGATTGCGTTTGATGCATTATTTTGATTATGAGGTGGGAAGGGTTGATTGTAGACTTTGAGTTTCACATTAGATGAGAATGCATTCTGACCTTCAACTTCAATTTTCCCATCCTCAATAAGATCTTGCACAAAGTGTCTAAGCTTCATGTATTTCTTGGTATCATGCCCCTTGATGCGATGATAATCACAATACTCATTATCTCTATACCAAACAGGTTTAGGTTGATTCTCATCAAAAGGTCAAGTATTTGGGTAGACTATCATTCCTTGATCCACAAGTTGTTTGAAGATCACATCTAGAGGTTTTGCCAAAGCTGTGAATTGTCGTCGTTGTTGATTGTCATTATTATTGTTGTTGTTGTTATTGTTGTAGTTGTTGCAAGGAAATAAGAATGATTGATTGTGTGGTTGTTGATTGTTGTTTTGATTGTTCTGATTCTGATTTTTGTTCAGATTCTAATTATTCTGATTGTTCTGATTTTGATTTTGGTTGTTGTTATGATTTTGATTTTGATTTTGATTATTATTATGATTTTTTTTATTCTTATTGTCGGATGCTTGGACATTTTGGACATACATGGCATTAGTCACTCCATCATTGAAAAATCCTTTGTTTTTACTCCAAAATTTTGGTTTATCATTATTGGAAGGAGTATAATGTTTGATGCTACCTCTTTGCAAAATGCCATCTTCAATGTCTTTTCCCTTCTTGACAAGGGATTCAAAGGTGTCAGGTGAAGCTATTTTCATTTAGAAATACATCTAAGATATTAAATTCTTTGTGAAGATGTCAATCAAGTGACTATTAGGTATTTTCCATGGCATGTGATTTGCAATATGTCTCCATCATTGTAAGAAACTAGCAAAGGTTTCTACATTCTTTTGTTTAGTATTGCACAAATCGTTGAGTGTTGCTTGATGCTCAATGTTATATGAGTATTTTCCAATAAACCTCTCTACAAGATTAGAGAAGGTAGAGATTGACCCATAAGGAAGGGCCATGAACCATTCCAAGGCTGTGCCTCCAAGACTCCTAGTGAATAGTCTTTTTAAGTAATTCTCCTTATAGGCGACCTCTTGACATCCAATGTAAAACTCTTTGAGATGTTGTAGAGGACATGCTTCACCTTTGTATTTCTTAAATTTAGGCATCTCAAAGTTTGGTGGGAATAGTTGCATTGTGATAGACTTGTCAAACGGATAGGGACAAATTTCCTAAAAAGAAAACTCTTTCTGGCCCCCATTCTGTAAGCCTTGTACAATGTTCTTGAGCTCATTGAATTGTTGGGTGAAGTTTGGAGTATTCTATGTGAGAAACGGGGGTACATAACCTCCACCTCCTCCAAATTGTGCAGTTGAAAAGCCCGTGGAGGTCATACCAATAGTAGGAGGAGGTATATATTGATAGGCTCATGACGTATTAGTTGCAGATGTTTTTGCCCCCATTGTTTGAAACAAAGATGAAGACAACAGAATGGAAATATTCCCTATGTTATTGACATTAGTGCTTGTTCCTTGAGTCATTGTCATTTGAGTGTTATTATGAGTAGTATTGTTTGGCAAAGTGCTTATGATCTAAAGAATTTGTTCAGGTGTCAATTGAGGTATTGATGCAGTTGTTGACATAGGTGTTGATGTAGGTACTGATGTGAGAGGTTCGCTAACAGGTCCTTTATCAGTGTCACATGATGATGTATCATTTGAGGTAGAAGCCATGGTTGCAATAGTGACAACAACAGCTTTGGTGATATTTTGGGTAAGGAGTGTTTCGTCAAAGTCAGCAGGAACCGTGACACCATTATGAACAAGATTTAAGAATATTTTAGCACTGTTATGCATAATAGCTTTCTCAACCATTTCTAAGTTGTATGGATCACTAAGGAAGTCCATCACTTGGGTGGGTCTTTCTTCTTGGTCCACTAGTTCAGTTTCTTTGGGCACTTCCTCAGCTTGTACCCCAGTTCCTTGAAAGTATTGGGTGGCAAATGGATTCTCCTCATGGGTAATAGTGTTGAATGTTGCTCACCTCATGTTTCTAGCTTGGGATTGAGTGACTACCATACAATGGTGGATTTAGAAGAATGCAAGACAAGGAGACGTAAGAAATAAAATGGAGCAAAGATCTTTCTCTTGGATTTGATTGGATTTGATTAAAGATTTGATTGATTGATTGAGGATTGATGGATTGATTGATTGGATTGATTTAAAGGTTTTTTGAACAAAACGTAAGCATGAAAAAACCTTATGATGATACAAACACAAAAGGATTTAAATTAACACCTATTCTACTTGAAGATGGACTTGTGATCTCAAGTAGAATGGGACATCACTAAGGGATTTAAATTACTTGAGACAGACTAATGGTCTACAAGCAATGTTGTGTTTGTTTGAGGATGAAGGTCTGTGATACTTTGATTAAGTTCTTTCAACATAAAGGATTGATATGATTTGATGGTTTGATCTAATGCTCCAAGAGAAGGAAGAATGATGGTGGAAGAATCGAAGAATGATCCAAAAGCAAGATGTTAACTAACTGTATTGTTCAATGGCAACAAAACCACTGTTGGTGGAAAAATTGGCCATGAAATTGCAAACTTTTTTATTGTAGAGGATTTTGTCAATTTTTTCACGATGTTCAATCTCTTGTTTGATAGATGTTGCAATATATTGGTATTCCTTGGATTTATGAGTGGTTTCCTTCTGCTCTCTATAGATTGGAGGTGTTGGAAGCTTAATCTTCTTATGTTTCTTGAGATTGGTCATGTCATGGAAAATCTGATTTTGGCCGAATGAATGAATGATCTAGGACAAATGATTTCAGCATCTGGCAGAAGGTCAAATTTTGAATATCTCGGCAAATTTGGAAGCTCACTATTTTAAAGTGGAGATGGCAGTCTTAGACGCAGTCGACGATCTTCACAGATGGTGATCTACATAGATGGTACTAATCTACATAGATGGTAGATCTAGAGTGGAGATGGCCGACTATGGCTAAGGTAGTGTGTTGAAATTCTGGGTAGATTTTTTACCTTTAGTCTAATTTTGGGCAAATTTGTTCAAGGGAAAGAACTAATTTCAGCATATGTAAACTAGAAAAATAATAGACACATGTCTTTAAGACAATCCAACAAGGGACAAAGCAACCTTGAGGGATACCAGCAAATGTGACATTGGGAAATCTTGATTCAACTTGTAATATCTCATTTTTGTATGTTCAAGTGACTCTTTCAAGCCACTTATGTTTTTACTGGGTCTAGCACAACGAAGACAGTTCAAATAGTAGCTACCTTAGGAATTTGGCTTCACATGAAATATTATAGGCCAATTTCTTTGTAGTCCTTTGGCTCACACAACAATGTCACCCCCAGAAGGACGCCCGTGTTTTTGTCTTTTGCCAGGTATTGTTGCCATGCTATGAAGATCTCTTTCGCAACACAATACCCTAGGACACGTATGATGGGAATCTTGGGGGGAGAATCTTCCCTCCCCTTACACTATAATAAGTCACTATTCAGAGGTGAATCAGGTAGGCTACTAATTTATAGTTGCTAGAAAGGTTTGGTGGTGTCCCCATAATCGATTTGTACAGCATGAGACACTTAAGTCTCTAGTTCAATCATGCCAATATGCAGAGGATATTCACTTAGTATGGACTACCATTGAACATGACCCACCTGAGCTTGAAGGGATAAAGAGGATCTTTGGGTCACACTTTATTTCTATACTGGCCGAAGGGATTACCGGTTTGAGGTCGTTCTCTAAAGGGGAAACACACCCTCTAGACAGGCCTCTCTAGAAGCTTGATTAAGCTAAGCTTTCTCTTCACCCAAGATCTGCGAAGGTTAGGGGAGGGGATACAACTATAACTTAATCATAGCATCATGTATTTTAAAGGGTTTTAATCTAATGACATATAGCTTGAAAGAAGTGTTGAGAAACACTTCTTCAAACACACCAAGAAATGCTCATTCCAAATTGAACCTACTAAAGCAACTATGTATTTTTCTATCTAAGAAAAAGAAACAATAGTATGGTTAATCATTCATGTTCAATTTATTTCCCACACAACAAAGAGAAAGCTTAGAAATGTGTGTTCATTTGCCTTATGTCATTCAATATTGGTGAGGTTCATTCCTTTAACATTCAAGATTGAGTGATTTTTTATTTTAAACAACATACATTCCAAGACAAGTGTTTAATCATACAAGTTTATTTTAATAATCTGCTAAGAATCATTAGGGAACCTACATGAAATTCATCAGTAGTTTGAAATCTTGGATATTAAATATTAAAAAAAATACAAAACTTAGGAAAATGAGCAAACGGCGGAGTATCACAGATGGTGATCTACGCAGACAGTGATCTGCGTAGACGATGATCTACAGAAACGGTGATATAACTGCATAGACAAAAAAATACACACAATTAAATTCTGTTAAAAAGAATAGACTTAATCAAACTTAAAAATAATATTTTTATCAAAATAGACAGCATTTAACTCCTAAAAACTGTGAATCTGTCAAAAACCCGAGAGTTAAAAATGCTAAAAAGTTGATAAAAAGCAGTTTAAAACCACAGTGTTATAAGTCTATTTTTGAACAGGCGGAGACGGTGAAATATTAGCGCAGACAACTGAGTTTTTCAAATGGACGAGAACCAGAGACAGTAATTAGTGGAGATGGCAACTCTAGAACAGAGACGGGTCTGCGTAACACTTTCGAGAACCGCGGATAATCTGTAAAAAATACATTAGAAAAGAAGGGATGTGGGTCCCACCGGGCGTGCCAAAATGTACATGCAAGAATTTAACCTCTTGGGAGCATGCTCAGACATGCAAATGCTAGAGATATAAATCAAATAAATATACTAACATGTCCAAACATACTCTAAAATAAGGATTCTATCATGACCTTTGATGATCTAAACAAGGGCACCCAATGCCTTGTTGATTTGCTCTTAGAGAAAGTTTGTGGGTGTTCTCTCCCAACACAATACCAAAATCTCACTTTGATCTATGAATAAAAACTAAGTGATTGAAATGAGTGAAGAACTCAAGAAACAAGTATTGAAAACTTGCCTCAAGCCTTCACCATGAATGCAAATGCAAGACCACACTATGATGAAGATTCAAAAACTAAACTAAGATGATATGCATGAGATAATAGAACTAGATTCATTTGTCATTATCCTAACATGTGATTTCTAAATTCAACTATGAACTAATGAGCATAAAACATGAAATGCACTAAGAAATTCTAGAGCTATATTAGCATGATAACAGTGCATAAAAGGGAGATAATTTTCTCTTGACAATGGCCTCTATTTATAGATTTTTTGGAGGAAAAAGAGGGCTTGGATAAGGTGGAGCTCATGTGGCATCCACATAGGTGCCACATGAGGGACACATAAGTCATGCAAGAGGCCCACTTTTCTCACACATGTGTGAGTAACTTTGGATGTGATGGGTCAAAGTGTCATTAAAGTACACATGTGAAGGATCTTGTAAGAGGTGTAAGAGTGTAAGAGTTTTAGTACAATGAGACACTTTTAGAAAGTGTAAGAAGGTGTCATCATAGGTGTAAGAAACCATGTTGGCACCAAATAAAAATTATTTAGAAAAGTGTATTTTTGAAAATTTGCTCACACATGTGTGAGTAAATAATTAGGACTAATTGGTGTAGGAATCAAGAAATTAGCCTAATTAACCTTAGTTAATTAATGAGTAGGTTTATTTGGTGAGAGTGATGTGAGGTAGGGTAGGATCTAGGTTCAAATTATCTTAATCTAAATTTAAAATTTAGATTAATTTGGCTTAGTAGAATTTAAGTCATGTGGAGGAATAAATAAATTTAAAATTTATTTAAAGGGATTTAATGAGGGATAATGTATTAAATAAAATTTAATACATTAAAAAGGGGTAGTATTTAAATTAAATTCAAATACTAAAGAAAGTGAATCATATTTAATTAAATAAATTTAATTAAATAGATAGGAGAATATAACAAATATAATTAATTAGAATTAACTATAATTCTATGGAAATATTAATTAAATTAATATAAGGATAATTTTAGACATCTACAATGGTCATGATTCGGCCCTGATTATTCAACACTTTGTTAGGGGGATAAATGAACGCATCATTGGGGAGGTTAGACTCTTTGAGCCTAGAACCCTGAGGGAGGCGTTCATCAAAGCTACCCTTGCAAAGGAAAATCTAGCATTGGGCCGTGGTGTTAGTTAAGAGTGCAATCTAAAGTACCTACTTATGTTGTCAGAGGTAATCATTCTCAGCGAGCTGGGAATTCCAAAGGTCCTTCTACCATCGCAATCAGTAATCAGTCTCAGCAGCAAGGAGGAAACAATGCTCCTTTTAGTGGTCCTTGTATTAGGAACTTTCATGACATTCAGTGTAGCAAGCGCAATCGGCCACGTCACCCAACATAGAGTGTGTATCAGGATGTCAGTAGGGGAAGTTTCTAGCAGTCTAGTGCACCTTTAGTTAGAGGAAGTGGTAGCAGTGGAGCTTGCTTTTCATGTGGGCAGTTTGGGCATATTGCAGTCAATTGTCCTGAACATCCATCACAGTTCTCAGGACACAGGCCTTTAGCTTCTGAGCCTACAGTGGATAATGATAGTATGTCTCACAGAGCGTATGCAACATTTGCTCATCCTCCACCTATGTATCATGCTCCTATGAATGGGGCTGCGAGTAGAGGTCCAACAACTAGTTTTTGGATTCCTACAGTGGGGAATTATCCTCAATGTTCGAATCAGAGACTTGGGAAGGGTCCTATTGGACCCACACTTTGAGTCTTTTGGGTTTTGGTTGGATATTTTTTGATGAGAGATTTATTTCTCTATCTTTTTTTAGGCTTCCAGGAGTAAACCTAGTTTTAGGGGAGGAGGATGTAATACCCACCTCTTAGTTTGCTTTTTAGTTTTCAGGTGCCGAACTCTTTTAGGCATTTTTATGTATGTATGTGTGGTTTATATCAGTTCATCCTGAGGATATTTATGGATTGCATTTTATTATATTATGAATCCATTGCTTAGTGTGTTATATCTTATGTGTACATTTGAGTTATGGTTATTGAATGATGCTTATGTATCTGTTAGGATTTCATTTCAATTATGATTTTCTAACAATACTGACCTGGATTTATATGCACATGGATCATTGTATGTTTTGCATTACAGTTTGATGTGCTTGGTATGGCATATGACAGAGTTGTAGTTACTTTCTTTGGCGAGATCCACATGATAACCTAGTCTCAACCCTTGTTTTCTATATTATATATGCATGTATGTTCATCTTTGTGATGAAAAGTTTGCAGATACCAAGCTATGCCTTCCCTCAATTGGCAGGAGTGAGCATGCCCTATCACAATAATCTCAATGGTAAGAGAGGGGAGATAGTATTCAGGTCCAAATCCATACCCTAAACCTTTATTTTGTCCTATTGATGGACAAAGAATCTGACTGATTATCCTATTTGAATCTATCAAGTGACATGAATTTGTGAGCCTATTTGTGTGTGTTTGGTTTATGTTTCAGTTGTTATATGTTTCACTTGATTTTCTGTTTGGATAGGTTTCGAGTGAATTAATGATGCTTTTAGCTTGATTTATTTAATGAAAATATATGCTAAATATTAATTTTAATTATTGCACCTATAATAAGGTTAAAACATTGGAATATGAAATATATGGCTATTTAATAATTAAATATTAAATAAATGCTTATTTTTTATTACTTGATTTAATTATTAAGTCTTTATTAAAATAATTGAGATTTAATAAATATTAAATTCAATTAATCGTAATTAATTATGCATAGTTGAATTATTGAATATTTCTTTAAGTTGCATGGTTAATTGATTAATTTAATTGAAATATATTCTCATACATTTTCAATTTAACACTTTTCTTTTATATTTCGAAGTTGAGTTTTGCATGTTTTAAGTGAAAATGAAAATAAAGGATTTATTTTAATTAATAATTAAATAATTTATATTCCCTTTAGAGTTTTCACTTTTTAAAAACCTAATTGCTTGGATTATCTATATCTTTCGATTGGAAGCCTTTTTGGGGGTTGTTCAATCAAGGAGAAGGGAAATCAGGTGATTGGGATTTTGAGAGAGCTTGCTTGGATTTGTGGCTTCTCTTGCTTGAAATTGTGGATTCTTCTTGCTTAGATTTTAGAAATTGTGCTTCTCATCAATTATTGAGGTAGGGTCTTTATCTTTTGAATTCTAGCTTTCAGATCCTCGTCTTCCATGTATCTGAAAACTAGGACCCTTTATGTGATCTTTCTTGTTTGAGGTATTTAGTAATTTCATTGATTTAGAATTGGAAAATGTGATCTTGGTAACAATTTATGTTTTCCTTCAAGTTTTGCATGTCACATTTGTGCTTGTGAGAATAAAGGGTTTCATTTTTTGGTGTTAAAATTAAAAGGGCATTCGGGTTTTCAATTGTAATGTACGAGTTTTCAATTTTGGGCCTTAGGGTTTTAGATCTGTAGGAGGAAGACTTTTTTAAGAGAAATTTGATAAATGTTGCTAATCTTGTTTAAAACCCTCAGATCTGTAGCTTATTCCCATGGAAAAATGAAATTCATACCCTCACCATGTCTTTGCCCAAACCCCTAATCAAACTTGAAAGAAAACAAGAAAATTGGGTTAAATTTGCATGCTTAAAAAAAAAACTATTCTTGAAAAAATAAATAATTATATTTAAAAATTAATTTTTTCTTGTTTTTATCATCTTGCATGTTGTAGAGAAAAAAGAAAATAAATTCCTCTTATTTTATTGAAATAAAATACCAATATTGTTGAAAATATGGCTTAGGAGGTTTATCTTTGAAAGAAATTGTAGAGTTATTTATTATTGCTAAAAAAATTCATAAAAAAAATGGCTTGCTGTTTTTTTTTGTTTTTTTTTTAAATAGAGTCTAGGAATTAAATAAAATTGACTAGAAAAAAATAAAAAATAAAAATGAATAATATTTATTAATAAATAAGTGTTTTTCTAATTATATGTTTAAAGGTTTTAAAGAAATTAAAAAAAATGTTTAAAAAAAAGAGAGTTTAAAAAAAAAAAAAAATTGGTTGGAGAAGGTGGGTGGTGGGGGCAACCCCCCCCTCCCCCACTCGTGCGGTACCACAACAGTGGTCCGCGGGTCCAAGGACCTATGCACCCTCTGGTACAGTGGGCCCGTAGGGGTACCACTGTGGCTAGTGGGGTCGCGACATGTTATATGTAGGCGTGGGGTGCAGTGGGGCCGAGACCCCCCCCACACCCAAAGTTTATTTAATTTTATTTAGTTTTTAATTAGTTTTAAATTTTATAATTTAGTTTTTTTTTTAAAATTAAAATTAACTTTAATTAGTTTAAGTTTAAGTTATTTTAATTTAATTTAATTTTAATTATGTTATTAAAGGTTGTTGCAATTTAGTTTAATTTGATATTAATTAATTAAATTTTAAATTAAATTAGTTTTAATTAAATTTAGTTGAAATGTACTTTAATTTAGTTTTTTTTAATTAAAGTATATATATTTTATTTAAGTATTGCAATTATTCTATTTAAATAGACATTAGAAAGGGGGTTTTATTTGATGAATTGTGATTGTTATTCAGTTGTTATAGGTTATCTGTTTATAAAAAAAAATATGTTATATTGAGTTCATACTTCAAAAAATTATAGTGTTAATTTAGTAATTATTTTAATAGGATAATTTATATATGATGGATTTATAAATTAACCTATAGGAGCCTTAATTGCGTTCTTTTGGGACAGTTAATTATATTTGTGTTAGTAATTTTATAAGATAAATAAATTTGCATAGCTAGGGTTATAAATTTGTTTATCGACGTCTTATCATTACGTTCTTTGATTAGCTCCTTCTATAGGTGCATTATCATACCCTAATGTGTATTAGTGTGATAATCAGAATAAATTGGTTATTCTTTCCTTAATTATAATATTTTCATTCTTCGGTATTTGTTTGGGATAGGTAACCTTAGGATGTAAAACCAAAGGTTTTGGGGATTTGTTTCTTCATGGATGTGAGGCCTCACCCCGACCGATCACAACTTTACTGCTTGATCACACTTTGATACTTTATGTTTTGATACATTGATACACTTTCTGATTATCCTGACAGAGACTCAAGATATTATGTTATGATGATTATATTGTGTGGATTACATTTTGATATGGATTATACCTAGAACAGATGGTTGATTTTGATTATATATGTTTAGATAAGTGAATTGATGAGAAGATTGAATTACGATTAGACTTGATTATTTCATGGATGTTATGTCATGATGATTATGAAATTATTATATTTTAAACATTTCTATATGAAAATTGCAATTAGAAATTTAATTTTGCTATTGATTGAAGTTGCTAATTATAAATTAAAAATGTATATTGCATGTGATTTTATTATCTTGGACTGCTGATGCTCGAGTTTAGTGTGCAGGAAAGAGAACCATGAAATTATTTAGAGAATCAAGGCTAAACACATGTGAATTGAGTAAACCAACGTTTAATCCAATAATAGATTGAAACCTTATTGTAATGTGATTCTTGCTATAAACATAATCTAAATATGTGTTAATAGTTTAAAATTCATGTTGTTGCTTGGACATGTCGTTGTGAATGTGATGTGCATTTTATTTTGGTGTCACTAGACACTTGTGTTGTCCATGTGGATGGTAATATGTCAAATTAGGGCTTGAGAAAGAATCACCAAATCTTATAGGATGTTATATTAATCCCAGTTGCATATAGATGTCTTGTAGGGATCACATCAAGTTAGAACTCGGATTTAAACTTTAGGGGTACTTTGGAAGGGTCAAAAGTGACCCTAGAGTGTATTTTTGGCCAAAATTAGTTAACCCTAAGGGGGTACCTAGAGTTAGGGCTATTTTGTACTTATGAGGTAAATCTAGATCACTATTATGGCTCACCAAAATGCCTACCTTTCAAAAGTGGCAAAAATAAAGATGCCCACATGCATTTAACTTGACCCACACTCCTTACTAAATTTATAATTAAGAGAGGAGACAAGAGATAAGACAAAAGGACTTGAGGGAATGTCTCATTAATTTCTATATCTTGAGTACACTTCTAGGGTTCTTTTTAGATGATTTGGAGAAAATTAGTGAGTGTTCACCCACTCTCCAATTTTGGAGACAACTAGAGTTGGAGAAAGAAAAGGAAAAAGGGATAAGGGCTTCTACTCAACCACATTCTTGTCATTTTTCTTGGACCAAGGTTGATGGATTCTTGCCATGGAGAAATTCTCTTTCATTCAAGTTTTGCATGTTATTATTTGAAAAAATATGTAAATCTTGTATGGATTTATATATGTAATCTTTTAACTTGTTGTTGTATGTAAATGTTAATGTTATGTGTTGGGTTGGGGATGCATTTGAATTTTATTTCATCTCTTATTCTTTTGGATTTAGGATTATTATTCATGGGAGTTTAAGGCATTACTCACCCTTTGGGAAGGGAAGAAGTGGTCTTGGGTGAAGGGGTTAGTTGGGCTCTCCATTGTAGTGAGAGTCTCTTCTCTTGGAGAAGAAGGATATTTTCACGGAGTATGGGCTCCATGAAGTCATGTGGTAAATATTGTATTGGTATAGAAATTACCAAATGTGTATATGGAAGAATATCAATTTGGCCTTGGAAAGGCATGGGAGAAAACTCTTGTTGAGAAATTTGAATGCAATGGCATTCTCCTCTTTGGAAAACCCCACCTTCACCCTACTTCAATGGGTTTGGAAAACCCATTTGTGAAACCTTTGTTAGGAGTAAATTTTTGTGTATTTATGTTAATTGTGAAAATTGGAATGTGCTACCTTGTTTAGTCTTGGTTCTCCAAGCTCGAGGGTGGTCTCTTTGAGGCCTTGGTTGGGAGATGAGCTCCCATGGTTCCCTTCATGTTTTATTGGAGGTTTTTTTAAAATCAAGTTGGATGTGAAAAAGTTTAGAAGAAGTCTTTATTTTAGTATTGTTGTGAAAGAGAAATTTTATGGTTGCATGATTACTCCTTGTGTTGGGTATCATTTTATTAAGTGTTGTAAATTTCATTGTTTAAGCTTGTTGAGAAAAAATGCGAGAAGCTCTCATTTATTTTGTAATGATATTCATAGCATGCAAACCTTATGAATGGTTAAAATCTTGAAACCTCTATTGTATGTGACTTTAAATTTCTAAGTCAAGAACACTACATATTTCCTTTGAAATTTTGAAATTTTATCTTAATTAGATCTTACCCCATCTTCAAAATTATTGCATTTCCAACCCTTAAAAAAAGAGATTAGCTTACTAACTATAGTAACTCAAAAAGATTAATATAATAATGAAAACAATCACCTAATATTAGTGATCAAATTCTAGTTGTATAATGTTTGGCAAACAAAAATAAAACAATCAAATTCATGCATATATCTTCAAAATAAAAAAAGAATTCAATAATGTTAATATGAAGAAAATACAACCAAAACTACCATGTCATTTTCTAGAATTATAGAGCAAAAGGCTCTCTGAAAAATATATGGGTAGGGATTTAATTCCCTCCCCTTACACAGAGAATATCCCGTAAAGATTTCTTCTCTAAAAGACCCTTTATTAATTCCCTAAACACCCCTCTAAACTACCCTCTTTATGCTAATACATAATCTTTATTTGGGAGGGCTTAATCCTTCTCACCCACCCTCATGGGCCCCACAAGAAGTTTCCCCCTTACCTCTCCTTTCCCATGCAAAATTTTTGAGGCTCTCATGATATTAATTCTTACCAAAAAAAATAAAAAATCCCTTTCCATTCGTTGTAGATTGAGTTGACATATGAGTATGGTACATCCCTAGGAAAAAGGGTTAAGCATAGTCTAACATATGGGATACTTCTTGGGCCCCACCTCAGCTTGAAGGAATTTGCATGCTTCCTTTCTTCCTTGGTTTTGCTACCATATACTCTTCTCCCCATGCAAAATTATAGGTTGACTTCACCTTAGGAAATTCCCCACTTGGGAGAGTAGACAATGCAGTGGCCCCCACCCTCCTTGGTCCATGCAAAAGCCTTGCAAAGGCTCTTCTCCTTATAAAATTTGCAGGTGATTGATGGGTTTTGGGATTTTACACCCTCCCCACCCACTTGGGAGACGATGTGACTTTTGATAGGCTAGGGTAGATAGGTTTCTATATAGATAGATAGGTTAGGTTATATGTAATTATAGGTAGTTAATTGATAATTACTAGATTTAATAACATAATTAGACTTAATTTAGTACTGTACAATGTATTTAAATATTATTCTATTCTATCCATTGGGAACATAATTAAAGTGGATTATTATATTTAGATAGCTTAAGTTAGTTTAAATAGAATTAATTCTTATTGTGTTATTTGAATTATTTAGTCATATTTAATAGATGTATTTTCTATTTAAATTGCATAATTTAATTACTAGATTCGAACCTTAATTTTTATATGAAAAATATATAGAATGGCTAATATGTTATGGGTTTAATTCCTCATTATTTTATTAAAATAGTGTAACTTGGTTTAGATAAAGATTATTCAATTGCGTAGTTAATTATTGATTAATAGATGTAGTTTTACGTAAAAAAAATACAGATAGATATTAATTTAATTTTATTACGATAAATTGAATTATGTTGTCTATGTGTTTTCAAGAGGTTAGAGGTCAATGTAAATTTTTTATTGAGATTAATTTAATATTCTCTTAAGGAATTTAAGGACTATAGTTGCATAGAAATTTGTAAGAGAGAATTTAATTGTTTTTAGAAGGATAAGGATTAGATTAGGTTTTGATTACTGAATTATAAACTAGTGGTTAATGGTCGGAAGAGAATTGAGACTAGAACTAAATGAATAAGTTTTAACCAAGGTTATAAATAAAGTGATTACCAAAGCAATTTAATTCCACGTATGACTCTTAGCAATAGATTATCATCATGATACTATACATAGATTAAAACTTGAAACCAGAGTTAAATCAACCTGACCCAGGTGCTCACATAAATCGTATGACTAGTTGATGCTCTAATTAGGTATCTGTATATGGTGTGACCCTAATACAACCTATGTGTATACCTTGCAACTCGAAGACTAACCTCACCTTATATCACATTACCTCAAATACATCCTTGTTAGTGGTTTACACTTGCGTTTTAAAAAAAAAATTGTATGTGTGTTTTGTCCTAGTTTTGGGCATGACATTTTGGTATTAGAGCCATGTTTTGACACTAGGAACCTAACCCATTGTGTTTCAACTCATTCAAACTTAAATCATTGTGTAAGATGCCTGCAGTCACCAGAAATAACCAATGAGGCAGAGGTCATAGAACTCCCCATGTGGGGGTAGGACAGGAGGATCCACCACCTCCACCACCACCAAACCCTAACCAGGATATTTTGGATGTTCTCCAAAATCTAATTGGGATAATTCAGCAGAGGCTACCACCCATAGTTCAGCATGAGATTCTAGAAAGGAAAGCACATATTTCAGAAAATGATAGAGCAGTTAGCAGAGAGAGAAGTAGGTGTCCCCCACCCAGGTCTGTTGAGGGTCATGATAATCAGGAGGGTGAGTTAGTTCATTGGGTTGTACTACCATGTGAGCATGAGATATGTGCTAGGGAGAGACCTCCTAGAGATGTTGGAAATGAGATTTGAGAGTTATTACGACTCCAGCCACCCTTATTTTTGGGATCCATGGATGGGTTAGTAGCAGAGTCCTGGTAATCTAAAGGCACGACTTGCAGTCCATCTCCTACAGGAGAAAGCTTCCACTTGGTTGGAGCAGGAGGTGTCCATAGGTGGAGTCAGTATTGACACACTCACTTGGGAGTCTTTTGTGGCTCATTTTTGAGATAGGTATCTCTCCAAGAATTTTAAACAGAGACAGATAAAGGAGTTCCATGGCCTCCAACAGAGAGGCCTCACAGTGGCCCAGTATGAGAGTCAGTTTCTCAATCTCTTTCCCTATGTTGATTACATGAAGGATGAGAAACTGTGTATTCACCATTTCATTAAGGGACTCAATATGTCTCTTTAGAGCATAGTACACCTAGCATTCCCTACCATGTTTAGAGGGTCAGTTGAAATGACACTTCTAGCCAAGGATATCCGTACTAGATAGGAATCCCAAGATCGGTTCCAACACTGAAACCCCTCTTCATGGCAGTCAGGACAACAGAGACCCCCTTGGAAAGGGAAACAGAATCACTTAGCAAGATCCTTTAAGGGTCAATAGTCTTAGCAGGACAGATCTTAGTAGGATTCTAAACAGAGGCAGTCACAGGGTTATCAGGGCTCTAAGGCCAAACAGTGGGATTCTTAGGGTCCTAGACATGATCAGAGGACACAGACCACTCAGGCACAACTAGCTAGGACTCAACAGTCCTCTAGCAGTGGATACAGTGGTTCTAGTAGGAAAAGAGGTTCACAGCAGCCTAGGACATAGGGAGTGCAGATTCAGACCTAAGGACCATGTTACACTTGCAGTGGTATGGGTCATTTAGCGAGAGAGTGCCCACAGGGATAGTCAGCCAGCGGTCAGAGAGGGGCTACCTCAAAGCTTACAGTTGGAGATATGGGTAGATCCCATAGAGTTTATACAATGGTTAATAACTGCCAGGCCGAGCACCAGGCCACAGTCATAGAGGCTACAAGTATGATTCAGGGTATCAGTGTTTCTATCTTATTTGTTTCAGGAGCCATAGACTCCTTTATATCTCCCTATATATTGGAGCATTGTGGGCTGGTGGTAGTTAGATAGGATGTCGATTGGGAGGTTGAGTTAGCTTTAGGAGCTAGGGTGTTTTTTAGTTCCTTAGTTCCCAGTTGTCAGATTTAGACTAGAGACTTAATCACGATGACTAATCTCTGCATTACCCCTCTAGGTTCTTATGATGTAGTCCTTGGCATGGATTGGCTATATGCCCACAACGCCAAGATGGATTGTCATCACAAGAGGGTTGAGTGTGTTGATGATCATGGTACTTCTATGGTGATATTTAAGGTACAATGACCCATATCCCTTTGCATGATTTCTACTATGAATCTTAGGCAATGCATAAGGAAGGGATGTCAGTTATTTGCCATCACCATTAGTGATAGAGAGGAGGGTTCAGAGGGGGAGCCTTCGCTTAAGGGTTATCCTATTCTTCAGGAGTTTACAAATGTATTTCCTAGTGAGCTACCTGGTATGCCTCCACCTAGGGCAGTTGATTTTCACATAGATCTTGTACCAGGAGCTGAACCAGTATCTAGAGCACCATATAGGATGACCACACATGAGCTTAATGATCTCAAGATTCAGTTAGAAGAGCTCTTGGAGAAAGGGCATATCTGACCTAGTGTATCACCTTGGGGTGCACCAGTAATTTTTGTGAAGAAGAAGGATGGATCACTTAGATTGTGCATTGATTATTGGTAGTTGAATAAAGTAACAATTAAGAACCGATACCCAATTCCCAGGATCGATGATTTTTTTGATCAGTTTCAGTGTGCCCAAGTGTTCTCGAAGATAGATCTGAAGTCGAGGTACCATCAGTTATGGACTGTGGAAAGTGATATCCACAAGGCTGCTTTTCGCATGAGGTATGGTCACTATGAGTTTATAATAGTGCCATTTGGCCTCACAAATGCTCCAGCTATGTTCATAAGCCTGATGAATGGAGTATTTCATACATTTTTGGATAAATTTTTGGTAGTGTTCCTTGATGATATTCTAATATATTCTCGCAATAAGGAGGAGCACGAGGAGCATCTAAGACAGGTTTTGCTATGTTTGAGAGAGAATCAGTTATATGGCAGCTTGTCAAAGTGTGCCTTCTTTAGACCCAAGGTGCATTATCTTCTTCATGTTATATTCGGAAATGGGATCTCTATAGACCCATCAAAGATTAGAGCCATTATGGATTGGCCAGCACCCACTAGTGTCACTGAGGTCAGAAGTTTTATGGGCTTAGCAGGATATTACAGACGCTTCATGGTAGGATTTTCTAGAGTAGCTCATCCCATTACCTCCTTTTAGAGAAAACGGAAAAAGTATGTGTTGATGGGGTTTTGCTGATCGGGTCCGCCAATAGTCATAAGTTGTCACCGGGTTCCGGGGAAACTGGCCAACTCCACCTGTAAAGGTTGTCTGGGGAAATGAATCCTCCGAGCCTTCAAGCACCTGGGTGTCAGGTCATGATGGTGTGGGGCTTGGTTGAGAGAGGTGACTATTTTCGACGGGGATAGCTGGTTTCTTCAACTCATTTTCTCTGGAGATTCGATCAATGTAAGGTTTCCCCAAGCATTCTACACTTAGCAAATAAAGCGAAAAAAGATCCTGCAGGGTTAGAAGCATTTCATCTAACTACAGTCATGCTGAAATGTCTGGAACATCAATAATACTTTGATAAACTACACTAAATAGCGAAGAAACACATAACCATCAGCTAGCATTTATCAGTAGTGGGAGTAAAGAGTTCGTTAATCTACCTTAACATACCAAAGTAAAAGACATAAAGAATATCAAAACATGAAATACCATTAACTCAGAAGTAGGAATGCCAACAACATCATTGCCAAGAATTCTCCCTTCTTTATTAATGTTCCTTCCAGCGAGCACTGGTGCGTGATACAATGGCGGCTCCAGGGGAGAATCTAACTATTAAGAATAGAACAATGGAGCATTGAGCTCTGTAACTAAAATAAGAAATTACTTTTCTATTGCTATGGACAACAAAATCATCAATTTCGCCGACCCTTGGGAATGGGTGGATCTACCTATTTATACAACTTTCTAACCCTAACCCTATTTTACATATCTCAATAAAATATAATATCTGGGGGCCGGTACTACCTGCGCCACCCTACAAAAGACCTGGAGACGGAATAGGTCTGCCATGTGAGAAGAATAAGACAAGAATATATAGTGGAAGAATCAGCCTCGAGAAGAGAGCCAGAAAGGAAGAAGAAGAAAGTAGGTTCCCCGGGGACCGAGGCTACATGCCTCATAAATAGGAAATGCTGCCTTATCTCCAATGTGTCAGGTGTACCTCTGAGCGGTGCCTCAAGAAGACCACTCTGTCAGAAAACCAACTGTCGAGTCGATGCCTCTTTGATGTGGCCAACCACCTTCTGACAGTCTTTATTAACTACTTCTGAAAGTGACCGATCTGCCTCAGGGACCGGGACATCGATCACTTTAAAGAATACAAAATTTTGGATCCGGGACTCCGGGATCCAGGAAATTTCACCCCAAAAAGAATAAAGAATACTTAATGTGAGTTTTCCCTGGCCTCCAGAGAAAGCTCAAGGTTGCTTATTATCATTGAAGGCCTAGAGGAGGAGGGAAATGCCATCTTCATCTATCTCTTTTAGGCTAGCAGTTCTGTGCCTGGCCACTTCAATTTGTTCCCCCAGGTCTGGAACATTTTCTTTAAATTCATCCGCCATCCTTGCGGCGTCATGACCTTTAAGTATCATATCAGTTAATTTTTCCAGCTGGGCCCCACCTATCCCCTCCGGGGATTGATACCAGGAATTCATTATCTCATCAAAACTCCCCAAAACTAAATCTTTGGGGGTATAAGTATCTGCGCTAAGGGGATCAGCCCCGGAAGCCTTTATCACAAAAGACTTGTATAAATTAGAAGAATAATTTAGAGTGTTTACCTTTTCTTGCAAGGACTCCACCAGTTGCTTGGTTACCTCCAATGTGAGTTCAAGTATAGAGTGTTGAGTTCTTACAAAATGAAATAATTCCTCACCCAAAATTTTAGATTCAGAAATTATATCTTCTCCCAAGGTGAGGAGCTCTTCGAGCTCCCCCTTCCATACTTGGTAATTTTCGGTGTCACTTTCCCACTGCTCAATAAGCGCTTCTGCTTGATGAATAACTTGCCGGGCCGTGTATAAATCTGGGAGACTGGACACCAGGAAATGTTAGGTATTTCCTATCTACAGGGTGATCCACTTGTCCACTGCTTGGGATTTATTTTTCATTACTTTCAGGGAGTCTATGTCACTCTGCGACAATTCTTCTAAGGTGGAGGCCTCTGGAGGAGCAGCGTTGATTGGTCAGGCCAGCTCAGTAGGCAACCCCATAAGGTTGGCATTCTTTTTCTTTTCAGCTTTGAGCCTCTGGGATTCCTTTTCATATCAGGCCTCCACTACCATTGCTGCCTCCTTCAACACATCTACCTCACCTTGCTTTCCCCTTTTGCCTAGGGACACCTCTACAACATTGTAGTCTGCGGGGTCTGCGGTTGCTTCATCGGCATCTGGAGGAGGTGTTGCCACAATGGCAACTGTTTCTCCGCCCGGCCCAGTTCAAAAAGTGTGAACTATCCAGGCTTTCTTGGTCTTTAGCGGGGCCTAGGCTTGGGCCATCATTTCCGCTAAGGAGAGAGGAATCACAGGGGTGGACTGAGCCTTCCTTTTCCTTCTTTCTACCAGCCACTGAGGTGGGAGAGGTGGCCTTCCTGCCAGAATTTTTTCTCCTGATTCTTTCCCAGTCTCCTGTGCCTGTTGCCCCGTTTCAACATGGATCTCATCCGTTCCTCCCCCGGCTTCAAATTTTTCTGTAGAAACATTCTTTTCAACCTCCATCTCCTCAGCCTGGTCCTGTAGGTCAATCGCTGGGTCTAGACCCTGGCAGGCTTCCTCGGGGATTCCTTCTTCAACTGTGTTTCTTGTTTCTCTTCTTCTTCTGCCAAAGCTTCTTCTTCTGTTGGCAGTAGGGGAGGTATCAGGCTAAGATTTAGAGTTTGGGCCGCTGTGATAACCTGCCTAAAGGTTGCTCCTGGGAGTGGCCCTTAGAACGTGGCGGCTGGGGTTATGATTATTCTTGAAGGTCTGGTTCCCCTAGTGGATGCCATTTGTTCGCTCAGTTTTTTTTGGTCCATTCCCAGACCTTGCATTGCTTCGCAGGTTCTTGTCCCACATCTTGTTCCGTGGTCTCTTCTTCTATCCAGGACTTCTATCTCCGCTTGTGTATTGTCCCCTTACAAATTTCCAAACTCATCGGTTGCAAATACATCATCAAATTTCTCTTGCAGAGGGGGACTGGCTGAGACTTCTATAGGCTCTATTTCTTTCTCCGGCTCTGGGGAACTAGAAGAAAGCATCTTTACTTCTTGGGGGAGGGATGTCTCTGGCACTGGTACTGGCTCTACTTTGACCTGTCTAATGTGCTTCCTCTTCCTCTGAGTAACCAAAGGTGGCCCCGCATCGGCTATTGCTACTGCCTCCATGGGATCCACCCCCGTTGCCTTCACCATTAGGGATGCCAGCGACGGGGAGGAAGGGGGATGAATTGGTCTGGCCATGAGCAGGGGAGTGGCTAGCCTTGTTATCAACTGCTCCCTCATTTTCTAGGAGGCTACCACAGATTGCTTGATCTACTCCTGTATAGGGACTTCTTACGCAGGAAAGGGTCGTGTCTATCCCTTTTCCCTTATCTGCACCCTGTGAAGAAGTCCTGGCCCCCGGGGTCAATTTGGGTCCCGACTGTGGTGTTGACTTTGGCGCCGGTCGGGGAGCTTGACGAATACTCCCAAGGCACACCCTCTTGAAATAGGCGTGACTTCGCTTGACCACCTCCCGAGTGAAGTCCTCAATTGTGGGCCTCTCCTAGGCAGCCCAATCCATTGCTGGCAGATCCATTTTATCGATCGCCTTGGCCTTGTACTGGGGGTCGATGGTGGGGGCGGTGTCTGAGAAATTCTTTGGGAACCTTTGGAGTTTCAATAGTTACATCATTTCGGCCGTCATCCTGACATAGTGCCAGCTTCATACTTCCACATCATCTTGGCAAATTGCCCAGAAGTCCTCCATATGTATAAGATGGGGCTCTGAACCCTGGGGCATTGCCGTGGCAATCTTCCCATACAGATCAAAGTTTTTCCGCGCCAGATAGAATTCCTGCAAGTTATAACTTTTCATCTCATTGTCTGCCTCTTTTACGGCGGCCAGACTGTAGGTGTAGTTCCCACAGGTGATTGGGAATAGGATGTTGGGGACCTTCTTGAGGGCAAAGAAGGCGTGCAACTCCAGCAGTTGTCGGCAGTATTCCAACAGCATGATCTTGTCCCCGTAATGCCTAGGCAATAAGTAGGGTTTCCCAGAGAAGCCGGCGATCCTAATGTATGTATGCTGCTGGAACTGAATATAGTAGTGTCCATAACTACTGACTAGCTTCATCGCCTCAGTAGACAGGCGGTATCCAGCATCTCGGGTGGGTGTAAGCAAATGGTAGTAAACAAACGCATCGTTTACCTGGCAGAAACTGGGGAAGCTGGCCTCCCATTGAATCTGTGGGAAATGGTCACACGGTGCTTTTTGTTCTGGGCCAATCCCGAGCACGCCATCTGTAAGTAGGCCATTGGAGTGGGGCCTCTGTTGTGCTAGGGCCCAGAAGACATAAGAAGACATAGAGAACTTCTTCTTCCTATCCAGCTAAAGGAACTGGGAGTCAACATGATTAGAAATTATTGCAGCCCAGTCAAAGAATTCTCCCTTAGTGGTGATGCCGAGGAGAAAATAGTACATCCATTTGGAAAAATCTTGGGTGGAGGGCTGGCCAAATACTCAGGCTAATGCTATTATCCCCATCTGGATGCTCTCCTTGAATTCAGAGTGGGGGATTTCTATCTCCATTTTCTTTGGGTCCCTCTTTAGGGCCTTGAGCCAATGGGTATTCATGTACACCTGGGCGGTGTCTTCCAACTGTGTAAACTAAGCCAAGGCATCAGTCCTTGTAACTACTGTGGCTCTGTCAAATTATGGGATTTCCAATCTCGCCCGGAATGTGTCTGGGTCAAGGGATACCAGAGGAGTGGGGTATCCCATGGGTTCTGTGGCTGCAAACATAACAGCCCGAACGGAGGAGTTGTAGTTGGTTGCTAGCATCAGGATAAGCTTTGAAGACTGCATGAAGCACGGGAAGCAAGATACCCGAAGGATCCTTGAACCCCCAATGTTAATTGCTAATTGATCTCCAGCTTGCCGCTGAATGTGCATCACTTTTACCAAGGCCTGCATCTTTGCCCACGTTTCTGTTGAAATTGCTAAAACGCAATGCAACCAAGATCACCTGCATGCAAAGACTATTACACAGAAGAAGAAGACAGAAGAGAGAAGGATCTAAGGCGGCCAAAAATCCAGAGGAGACATCATGTTGAAAAGAATGATTTCTATATTATCAACAATACTGAATAAACTCCTTATCGAAATACAAAGAGGATAATCCTTATAAAGGATGTCAAAACCCTAAAAGGGAAACAACTCAGAAAAGGAAACTTTCCTAAGTCTAACTTAAGAACTAAGGAGTAATTACTAAAGATTACTCTAACACCCCCCCTTAAGTGTAATTTAGGGAGAAGCAAAACTGCTAAACTACTGCAGAAAGAAGGAAAGAAGGGTCCCGGAAACTAGGCCTGATTAGGTACCCAAAACATAAAGCAAAAGAAGTCCCAGAGAGAGGAACAAGAAGAGAGAAAGAAGCATCTCTGAAGCATGTTTGAAAACTCTGTCAGAAGATACTGCTGGAACCCCCACTGAAGTGCATGATCAGGTAGAGAAGACATGTGTCTGAAGAGCTGATCAATCGAAGAGGTGACCTCCAAAAGTAGGAATGAATGAGTGTTTATATAGTAGATGATCCATCTCACTAAAATGCATAGGTTCCTAGCCACTACATCCGCCTAGTACATAGGAACAAGAACTGAATACGTAGATCACTCAACTGAACCAAGGAAGCAATAGAACCAACAGGTGAACCCCCCCATAATGATGAACTGGGAGAGGTGACAGGAACACTGAAATGCAGTACCAGAAACAACTGCAGAAGAAGAACCAGGAACACCAAGTGTAACAGAGGTACAAACACAGGATAAATGGTAGTGTCATCGACACATTCTACATGGGCTAATGTCGTGGAAGGTACGCTCACTTGACAAGAGTAGATGCGCCTAAGGCATAGGCATCATAATCCCCCCATGGCACTTTATAACACAGTGCGGGTACCAAAAACTGAACCAGGTGTGCAAGATCAACAAATGCAGAAGAGGGCACTTTATCTCAGTGCATTTATAGAATACAAATACAGCAGAAAGAGCATGCAAGCTCAGAAGTCAGAAAGAAGAGTGCACTAAGAAACTAGAAGAAGAGATCCCCGGACCTGTAGAACCAAGCACACCACCAGAGGGCATAAACTTCATAGCTCAGAGGAGTGAAAACCTAGAGTAGAATCTGGAAGAAATACCTCTACCACTGAAAAGTACACAGAATCATCTTTCCGATGATATCTCGTTTTCCAAAAAAGGAGTCCGGATGAGCCAGATATGACTCCCGGAAGGCAACACAAGATATCAGACTTCAACAGCAAAAAAAGCTGTCGAAATGGTGGAACCCAAAAACCTAATCACCATAGTCAGAAAGAGCTCGGAAAGAGCTTTCTGACGATATAAAGAAGTCGAAAAAAGACCTCCGTATGCTCCCTATAGAGCGAAAAAGGTGAAAAAGGCCCAAAAATGCCCAAAAGGGCTACAAAATACCCCCATGGGCTAAAAAAATAAGCCCCCGGGCGCATGGCGCGCTCCGGGGGCTGGGCCGCAGCCCCTGGGCGGTCATATGACCGCATGGTTTAGAAAATGGGCCTGCGGGGGCTGTGCAAACGCCGCCGCTCGGGCGGAGCAGCGCAGAGGAGGAAAGGCTCCGGCAGAGCGGAAGAACCCAGAGCGGGCGGTGCAGACAGGAGGGTCGGCGGAGCGCAGGCGCAGAGGGTGGCGGGTTCTGTCGGAGCTGCAGGCCGCGGGGCCAGGTGGCGGCGGGGGGCTGTAGAGCTGCTGCAGGGGCGGCGGCGGGGGCCGCTGTGATGGCCAGCGGCGCGTACAGTCTGCGGTGGCCAGAGGAGTTGAGCCAGCAGCGGCGGCCGAGTGATAGAATGGGCGGCGCGGTGGAGGCGCTGAAGCGGCGCGGTGGTGTGAAGTTAATTAACAAAGGCTGCGTTATGAAAAATGCGCAAAAACCTTTTAAAACAAGGTTTTTTAAATATTTTTTCTCGATTTTCGTGCCCGTACGACACTGGAAACCAAAATTTTTTTGCCTTGGTGCCAACTTGTCCAAAATGGACAAAAATTATGTCGATTCTAGGGTTTTTGGGCCTTTCGGACGCAATGGAAGTGTCCGTTTGGGCCCAAAATGCCTCCAAAACCAGAGACCCCCCAGAACCACAAAAAGAAGCCAAAAAAGCTTCTGAAACCCTCGCTGCTTCAACCAAGAACGAACAGCCAGCTGCAGAGTGGCTCTGATACCATGTTGAAATTGCTAAAATGCAATGCAACCAAGATCACCTGCATGCAAAGACTATTACACAGAA
>MU226514.1:2491048-2539862 GCA_018584345.1 Thuja plicata
AATACAAAGAGGACAATCCTTATAAAGGATGTCGAAACCCTAAAAGGGAAACAACTCAGAAAAGGAAACTTTCCTAAGTCTAACTTAAGCACTAAGGAGTAATTACTAAAGATTACTCTAACAGTTTCGACGCTGGTATCGGTTATAAGCTTAACCTTGGACTCAATCTTTGAGCCCGTAATGACGTTGTTCTGCACAAACTTCATGGTGAGGGGCAGTTTCTCCAAGGCCCTTTCCATCTTAGATTTTATAGCTGCCCTGGTGTTCGTTGAGGGAAGTTCTAGACTTCCGAGCGGAGAAGATGCGGATGCTTCAGACATGATTGATAGATGAATTCTGGGAACCTACAAGGCAAAGCAACCGTCAGAATATTTTTATCACAATAAAATAGTTACTCCAGGGTCCGGAGACCTTACCATTGCGACGTTTTCTTTTCCTGAAGAGTTAGTTTCATGCAAAGATACCCGAAAAAGAAAAACAGACTATAAACTTAAAATCTTCATTAAACATTCGGGTCCGGGGATCTGATCACACTAGGTGAAGACACAGGATGGGTGGTGGTAAGAGACCCAAAGCCCAGAGAAATGACCATTAGCAAGAATGTGTAAAAAGCCAAGTCATCACGCCCACGTGGGCGCCACATGCATAGGTATTAAATGGAAGTTATGGCAATGACGGCGGAGCCAACTGTCCAAACGCGTGAAAAAGGAAAGCCACTTGGCTGGAATTGATTGTGTGTATGGGATATAAATACAGTTTTGACAGTCTCCATGGAGGAGAGAGAAAATTGCCTGTTTGAAACCAGTCAAGAGCCGAGCTTCAAACAGGTGGTTTTCTGCCTCGAAGCGAGCTCGGAGGTGAAAAACCAGGCACCGAGGTGACTCAACTAGCCCATTTAGCCACCTGGAAGGATATACACAGAGCTGAAGGGTATATACATAAAAACAAGGAAAATATACAGAGACTATCTTACAACTATATACATATATACATGAATATACAACACAGGACGACACCCACGGGAAAACCAGACAAGGCAGTAACATATGTATAGCTATTTACAAACTTTACAGAGAGACCACCTCCGCGCAGAGGTAAGACAAGCCTCTGGCAGAGCCAACCCACCAACGGGTGGCGGAACCAGAAGACAACAAACTAGACACGACAGAGAAACAAGACAAAACAGGGAAAACAAAAACCAAATAGAACCAAAGAAAACCAGAGAGTGGAAGAAAAAATAGAGAAACAGAAAAGCGGAAACACCTACCTGAGAACGCAGAAGGCAGAGGAAAAGGAGGATTTACCATGCGAGCTCGAGTTGCTGAACTGTCAGAGCCACCACCACGAAGCACTTGCAATTGCCTGAGAATGACAGAAGATGTTAAGCGTTGATTATCATAAACTCTCTGCAAATGCTCTGTTAATCGCTTTTGAAATCATTCTCTAATTCTCTCTAAGTGCTTGAAGGTTTTAATCACGGTAAATGTGAAAGTGACAGATAATCTGTATTTATACCTGCGCTAAAAAGGTAATCCTCCTCCTTCTGGTGATCTCTGGACAAGCAAAACCTTTGGACTCTGGGCCCGAGGGTTCCTCGTGATAATATCCTTAAGAACATCATGACGAATAATTCTAGAGTCTGGAATCCATTTTTCGACAAAAGGCAACCTTTGGGACCGGAGTCCTAGAGATGGAAAGCAAACGAACAAGACACAACGTCGGGGAAGAAAACCCCGAAGAAAAGAGAACAAAAAAGGGAAAGAAAAATAAGGCAAGGCCGCAAGAAAAAAACCAAAAAAGGGGGACCCAACATTTTGCACACAAAATGTAGGGACGGGGATGCAGGGCATAAAAAATGGTGACTATCTGGGACAAATGCCTTTACGCATTTGATAACTATAGAATCTCTGGTTAGCAAAACTGGAACAGGCCGCCCACCGGAGCGTCTGACAGGCAAAGAGAAACATATCTGAGAGAATCCAACCATGCAGGAGTTAGTCTGTAGTGCTTCATCAGTGGTGTCATGTGTGCTTTGGAAATAAATCAAGCCAATGACCTCTGGGAGGAAAAGAGAAGAGGCACTAATTACATTGAACCAGTTGTTCATTCACTCAATTCCCCTGAAAGCCAGAGTTCTGTCCCGCTTTTCCTCTTGTTATTTTTCCTATTTCTGGGTGGGGAAGGCAATACTTCTTTCACCATTAAGCTTAAGCTTAGCTAATTTTAATGGCGGTACTTCTTTCACCTATCCACCTATATTTAGATTGTTCAAAGAGGGGATAAAACTTTGAACCTGGAAAGAATCTCTTAAAAGTTTCAGACCTTGGTCAATTAATTAGTACAACCGATCTATCCTCGGTGTGTCCGATTACTTGTTCCTTATATTACTATTGTTCACTAATTGCCAGATTTCTGAAGAGAGCACCCAATGGAGACTCCTCAAAATGTTCCACAACCCGTGAAACGAACCCCGGAGACCAGGCCAGCTCCATTGTGCTAAAGACAGATTCTAAAGTTCACCATGTCGTAGACATTGTACCGGGGGTCAAAGTTATGTGAAGCATTCTAATTCCTACAAGGCAAAACAAAATGTTGGGACCGAAAGAAAATAAAAAATGAAAACAAAGACAGCAAAAGAGGACTATCCCGGAGGACAGCCGACAAGGCTATTTACAAGGTAGGGTACCTCGCTTGAGGCACCCAGAAGGGATATTTACAAGCGGAAAGTATTACATAAAATACAACTTTGGACAAACTTACCCTACTCGAAGTAGTGTTTAAGAAACTGTCCATTAACGGGCAATGCAAGAGGTTCTCCAATCAAAGTGTTAAGGTGGTAAGTGTTTGCCCCGCAGATTTATGAGATCAAGTATGGTCCGAGCCAGAGCCGCTGAAACTTGGTATGCTTTCCTTTCTTCTTCTGGTCCTTGTCCCACAATAGGACCAGATCCGAGATCTGAAAAGCTTTATATTGGGCTCTTCTGTCAAACCATCTCTTTACCACTGCTTGATGACGCGCAAAATGTTCAAGGGCTGCATCTCGTTGTTCTTCCATTCGCATCAGGTTCAAGAGCCGAACCTCCATGATGTTTTCCCTGTTGCTAAATGCCTGCATGAACTGTAAAACTGGGATTTGTAAATTGACTGGGAATACAGGGTTTTGGCCATAAACCAGATGGAATGGTGATGTTCCCAGGGCGGCCTTGACGCGAATGCGATCCGCCTAGAGGGCGAATTTCTATTTTTGATGCCAATCTCAGGGATTTTGTTCTAACAGGTGTTTGATCACTTCAAGTAGATTTTTGTTTGTCAATTTAGCAATGCCATTTCCCTAGGGATAATAGTTGCTGGAGAACTTCAAAGTGATCCTCTGATTGTAGGTCCATTCGAGTAGCTGCGCTGAAGAAAATGCCAGACCATTGTCACATACCAAAGCAAAGGGCATTCCAAACCTTGTGACAATTTTTTCTTCCAAGAACTTGATAACCATGTCTGTCGTGTTGTTTTTGCAAGGTATAGCTTCAGACCATCGAGTGTAGTAATCAGTAGCAGTAAGGATGTATCGATGGTTAGCAAACAAATTGGGGTTAATTTCCCTGATGAAGTCAAACGGCCATTGGGCGAAGGGTCTAGCCTCGTAGACTGGTTGCAAAGGCATAGCTGGGTTACGCTCATGATGCACTGTGGTTTGGCAAGTATGGCATTTCCTAACATGAGCATAAACATCCTTGAATATACAGGGCCAATAATATTTGGCCTGAAAGATCTGATGGGCAGTGGCATTGGCTGAGCCATGCCCGGTTCCAAACTATCTGTGGAACTCATCAATCATTCTTACAGCTTGGTTTCTGTCGATGCACCGGAGGTACACCCCCTCATAATTTATACGGTAAAGCACATATTTTTTGATCATGAAGTGTGCGCTTTTCATCCGTAGAGCACTACGTTTGTGGGGAGGTAACCCCTTCGGACATTTGTTGTTTAGCAACAAGTATACCAAATCGGTATACCACGGTCTTGGGTGATGGACTCCACTGTGTAAGTTTGGCATTCTATGCAGGGAGTCTCTTCTGCCATTGCCTGACTTAGTCCTTGGCCCCGGACTATTTTCATGGGCTGTATTTCTAAGTCATATTCCTGGAGGATGGCCATCCATTTCCCCCATCTTTCACCTAATTCACTCTACATTAGCAGAGATTTGATGGCCTGGTCCGGAATGATAGCATGTACTTTGCTCCAGAGAATATAATGCCAAAATTTCTTCACAGCCCAAACTAGAGCAAAGGCCTATTTTTCTAGTGGTGAATATCAAACTTCAGCATTCTTAAAGGGGGAACTCATGAAAGCTATTAGTCGTTCCTCTCCTTCAACCTTGTGGGTCAACACTGCCGCAGCAGAATGTGGTGAAGCAAACGAGTAAATGTAAAATGGAAGGGAGTAGTCCGGACTAGCCAGGACAGGTGCTTCTATGATTGCCTGTTTAATTTGGGTGAACGCTCATTTTTCTTCAGTGCTCCACTCAATCTTGTTATCTTTCTTCATCTTCTCATTGAGTGGTTTAACTATTTCTGTGAATCCTGTGATGAATCATCGTATGAAGTTGATCTTTCTGAAAAAGGATCACATCTCTTTCTTGCTGCCAAGCATCTCTAGATTCAGCAATGCCTCAACTCTATTAAGGTCGATGGATATACCCTTCTCAGAGACAATATGTCCGAGCAACTTCCCCTCGGTGACCCCGAATATGCACTTCTTGGGGTTGAGGGATATTCCATACCGACGACATCTCTCGCAGATCTGAGCGAGGTGGGCAGGATGATCACACCTATCCCAGGAAAAGATGGTAAAATCATCCATGTAGATGATTATGCACCAATTTACGAGGCCCTTGAACGCGATGTCCATGGCCTTTTGAAATGTAGCCCCTGCATTGATCAGACCGAAGGGCATTCTTCTGTACGCAAACGTTCCCCACTTAGTGGTAAATGTTGTTTTCTCCCTATCTTCGTACTTGACCATGACCTTGTTGTATCCTGAATATCTATCTAAGAAGGACATCATCTGGGATCCATTTACTATCTGCAACACCTCATCTAGCAAGGGGAGAGGGTGATTATCTTTTTTGGAGGCCTTGTTCAAATTTTGGAAATCCACGCAAAGGCAGATCTCGCCGTTCTTCTTCCTGACAGGGACCAGGTTGGCAACCCATGTAGTGTACCAGATTGGGAAGATTATCTAGGCTGATAGTAGTTTTTCTACCTCTTGACGAATCAGAGGCTCTATCAGGGGGTTGACCAGTCTTTGCTTTTGTCGGAATGGCTTAGCATCAGGCTTCAGTGGAATAGTATGGGTCATGATGGATGTATCATATGTTTTCAAGTCTTCATAACCCCAGGCAATTATGTCGATGTATTCTTGGAGAACCATGAGAATCTTCTCCTTTTCTTCAAGGGAGCAGGAGGTACCAATGTGAATGATCTTCTCTTCACCGGGCTGGCCGATGTTAACCTTTTCAAACTTTCCTCCCTCAAGGGAGGATGACAGCTTCTCACAAGCACGAGGGTCTGAGTCAAAGATTCGTTTCAGCCCAACCATCCCCTTTAGGATGGTGTTAGTGGGCAAGTCCATGATCCCATCATCTTCATCACCCTGCCCAGTATCGTCATGGTCTCGTTCCTCCACTATCTGGTCTTCAAAGACACCAACATTCACCATGAAGGCCAAGATGTGTTGATCGTCTTCCAAAACATGAAAGTGGGTGACATTATCTAGAATGGACAAGGTGGGGACCATTTCAAATAAAAATCTCTGGAGTTAGGAGTCGGCCATTGGCTCAAGTGTGCTGGCGAAAACGACAAGGGCATCCGGGACATAGTTCCGTCGCCGAGGAATAAGGTCGATGCCAAAGGCATCAAAATCTTCAATAAGGCTCCAAGCCCGGTTGTGGTATGCGGCCAACCTTTTGTCATGACATGTATATTGACTCCGGACTTGTTTAACAACCAATTCTAAATCACCCAGAGCCCGGAGGTGGGTGATACCTTTCCTTAATGTGAATAAGAGTCCAAGCACCAAAGCCTCGTACTTTGTGACATTGTTTGTACAGTTAAACTGCAGCCTGTAGGACGCGAGGAAGGACTTCCCTCATGGGTTGATTAACTCTACTCTAGCCCCACAGCCTTGTTTGGACTGGGACCCATCGAACTTCAGGGTCCATAAGTCATTATTTGTAGTTTGGGGTTGGGGCAGGGTAGTTTTTAGATTCTTGCTGGGGGACTTGGGGACCCCTTCCCGGACTACCGACGTGAAAGTAGAATTTTCCTCTGGAGTTTTTTGAATTTGGGATTCCCGGGGAGATGGCACCAAAGGAGCACATTCCATAGGGACACTGGGTCCCGGGGAATCTGTTATGTGTTGCTTGTTTCGGAGGGTATCAAGGTGTCAGTTAGCGATCGAAAGACATGGTCCACACTCAAGTTCTGAATGTTTCTGGTAGTGTACTCAGCACCAAGTGCTAGACAGGAGTGTGGTGAGGGTTTTTGTGGGGTCTTGAGAGTCTACCTCAGTTCTCATCTTCTCTTCGAGGTCTTGGGCTCTCTGTAGTATGGCGGGCTCTTCTCCGGGAATAAAATCAAATGTTAAGATTTCAAAAGGTTTGTACACCCCCAAGGAAGTCTCGGAGAAAAAGATCTCATTGACCCTCCCAACTTCAGTAAGGTCCTGTTTCATCTGGGGCTCGCTTTCGACCTCAATCTTATTTGATTCTCCTTCCCATGGAAGCCACAAGTGGGTGAAGTCGGTCAAAAAGTATCCATTCAAGGACTTAGACCAATTCTGACTTAATAACATCCCGTAAGTCTCTGGGATGTCCACCACTTGGATTTCAATGATACTGGCTATCTTGGGGTCCTGGATAAGATGTATCCATATGTTCTTCAATTCCCCCACCATTTTTACAGCAGTCTTATCCAGCTGGATCACTGCGCCATTAGACGGGGTGGGGTGGAATCTGAGCTTCTGACAAATGGACAAGGGTGTGATGTTTCCCGAAGCTCCAGAGTCCACTAGGAAATTATGTATATTCTTTTCATGTATATTCAAGCCTAGTAAGAAGGGAGGATCCTCATTATTCCCTTAAAAGACAGCCGCATTAGCATCTTCGAATGAGACAGTCTTGGGCGGGTGGCTGACAGCTTCTGGGTTCCCTAAGAGCTTCAAAAGAGACTTCTTCTGCTCGGGACAGTTCAACAAAACCTCCATCAAGGTCATGGAGGTGGTGGTCTGTTCTAACACTTTCGTGATGTCAAATCTTCCTCCTAGGAACTGGAAATTTTTCTCCGTGAGATCTTTTGCTTGGTTAGAGCTAGGACCTTTTGGAGGCACTGGTTGGTCAGTCGTGTTGTTCCAGGGAGGAGGAGTATCTTTGGTAGGGGGTACGGGCGTGTAAACTGGTCCTTTACCAACCTGACTCTGGGTATTGTATGGAGTTCACGGGTTAGTAAAGGTGTTGGCCTCGAAGGGCAGAATGGATTCGTCAAAGAATCCCTACAATTTGGATTCTTCTTCATCTTCTCCTGAAGTCCCGAAGAAGATAGTATCACAGGTGAAGGCACTGTGGGTTATTTCCTAGACAAGAGGCTCTGGAGGGGTAGTATCATGTGACTGCTGCCTATCCAACTAGGAGATCATGATGACCTTCTCCAAAGTGGCACAATTTACCTCATTGTGTGAACCAATATCGTGTAATCTACACCAGTTAGTCATGGGTTGGAAATCTATGACTGGCATAAAATGTGATGGTCTAGCACCATTTTGGTTGGTGTTTTTGTTCAGAGGCAGGCCTCTGGTGTTTGCATTGTTATTCCATTGTTACTGGTTGGGTCTAGGCCCGTTGTTAAATTTTCTCCCTCCAGCATTGTTGTTTCGTTGGCCGGAGAAAATGTTTCCCCTCTGAGAATTCAAATTCTAGGGCGCGTAGGATCCTGCCTTCAGTTGGCCCATGTCAATGGCCAAGGTGGACAACATTCACCGGAGGGACTCAACCTCGGCGGTCAATTGAGTGTTTGTGTCACAATGTGATATCTTTTACTTTAGTTGGCTTCCTAGGAAGGCAGCAGTATTTGCCAGAATCGAGGGCGACAATCCTCCAGTCGCGGACGACTGGAAAAAGGGCACTCTAGACAATTGTGTCAAAGTCTGTTGTGCCTGCTGCGACTGATTCCAAGGGAAGACTTCCAGACCCGATGTCATCTGGGTCTAGGTTTGGTAAACATACCGCACCTGTTGGTCTATCAAGGGTGGCAGAGGATTCATCACCATCGAGGGGGCACCCATTACCAGATTGGGGTTGTAGCCCCCGACATATGCAGTTCTGTCGAGGATCACGTTGAAAGGCGTGCTCTACCCAATCCCGCCCAGGGATTTGTTAAGGCCACGAGACAGCTCTAGGTCTAGGTTGTAGACTTTTGCCAAGGTGTCCCGGTCGCCCGCGGTGGTTGTTCTCCAAAGGAGAGTGGCAACAAAAGGGTCCATCACGTTAAGATAGGTCTGTATGGTTACTTCTGGAGATGGGATAAAAGGGCCTGTGCACCACTTCAGGGTGCGCTAGAACCTATGGTTGAATGTTGCAAGAGGTTCATTGGGCTCCTTTCTGATGGAGATGAACTAGCTATGGGACCAGGCTGGGTCCACATGCATGCGAAAGGCAGCCAGGAAGGCGTCCTCCATATCCTACCAAGTGTTGATGGAGTTGGCAGGCAAGTTAAGGTACCAGTTCAACTCGCTTTGTCCTAGGGACAAGGGGAACATACGGGTCACAACATCTTCATGTTGGATCCGATGTCAATTCATGGCATCTTTGTATGCCTGTAAGTGTTCTTCTGCAGTCCGTGAGCCTAGGTGTTCGTATTGTGGGCAGATCTTCTCTGGGTGGGAGGGTAAATCATTGGTTGCGCCAGAAAAGTGCCCATTGGGGACCCGGTGTTTCTGAAATATGTAGCCATTAGGGGAACTATATGTTGGGTGGTTTGGGTACTGGTTCCTGGGACTGTCTGGGGAGTTTGAGTATTCAAGCGTATGGTAGATCCCTAGATAATAGTGGCTGGTATGATTTTTGAGGTCTGTTTCTTTCAAGCAGGGGGCTCGAGTTTGAAAATTTTTATGGGATTCAGGGCAGACCTAAGGACTCTTTCATATTTCACTGCGGAGAAAGATCCAATCCCACTGAAGGCTTGCCTCTTAAAAATATGACTCAGGGAACCCTCAGGAGGTGTACAATTAGAATCTTGGGAGGGGGACGAGTTCATGCCCTCCTTCTAGCGCCAATTTCTGTTGATAGGGTTTTGCTGACCGGGTCTGCCAACAGTCATAAGTTGTCACTGGGTTCTGGGGAAACTGGCCAACTCTGCCTGTAAATATTGTCCGGGGAAATAAATCCTCCAGGCCTTCAAGCACTTGGGTGTCGGGTCACGACGGTGTGGGGCTCGGTTGGGAGAGGTGACTATTTTCGAGGGGGATAGATGGTTTCTTCAACTCATTTTCTCTAGAGATTCGATCAAAGTAAGGTTTTCCCAAGCATTCTACACTTAGCAAATAAAGTGAAAAAAGATCCTGTAGGGTTAGAAGCATTTCATCTAAGTACAGTCATGCTGAAATATCTAGAACATTAATAATACTCTGATAAAATAAACTAAATACCGAAGAAACACATAACCATCAGCTAGCATTTTATCAGTAGCGAGAATAAAGAGTTTGTTAATCTACCTTAACATACCAAAGTAAAAGACAAAGAATATCAAAACATGAAATACCATTAACTCAGAAGTAGGAATGCCAACAACATCATTGCCAAGAATTCTCCCTTCTTTATTAATGTTCCTTCCAGCGAGCACTGGTGCGTGATACAATGGCGGCTCCAGGGGAGCATCTAACTATTAAGAAGAGAATAATGGAGCATTGAGCTCTGTAACTAAAATGAGAAATTACTTTTCTATTACTATGGACAACAAAATCATCAATTTCGCCGACCCTTGGGAATGGGTCGATCTGCCTATTTATACAACTTTCTAACCCTAACCCTATTTTACATATCTCAATAAAATAAAATATCTAGGGGCCGGTACTACCTGCGCCACCCTACAAAAGACCTGGAGATGGAATAGGTCTGCCATGTTAGAAGAATAAGACAAGAATATACAGCGGAAGAATCAGCCTCAAGAAGAGAGCCAGAAAGGAAGAAGAAGAAAGTAGGTCCCCTGGGGACCAAGGATACATGCCTTATAAATGGGAAATGTGGCACCCTGTCTCCAATGTGTTAGGTGTGCCCCTGAGTGGTGCCTCAAGAAGACCACCCTATCAAAAAACAAATTGCCGAGTCAACACCTCTTTGATGTGGCCAACCACCTTCTGACAGTCTTTATTAACCGCTTCTGAAAGTGACCGGTCGGCCTCGGGGATCAGGACATGGATCACTTTACAGAATACAAAATTCCTAAACTCATCGGTTGCAAATACATCATCAAATTCCTCTTGTAGAGGGGGACTAGCTGGGACTTCTGCAAGCTCTATTTCTTTCTCCGGTTTCGAGGAACTGGAAGAAAGGATCTCTACTTATCGGGGGCGGGATGTCTCCAGCACTGGTACCTGCTCTATTTTGACCTGTCTGATGTGCTTCCTCTTCCTCTGGGTAACCAAAGGTGGCCCCGCATTGGCTATTACTGCCACCTCCATGGGATCCACCCCCATTGCCTTCACCATTAGGGCTGCCAGCGACGGGGAGGAAGGGGGACAAATTGGTCTGGCCATCAACGGGGGAGTGGCCAGCCTTGTTATCAACTACTCCCTCATTTTCTGGGAGGCTGCCATAGATTGCTTGATCTTCTCTTGTATAGATACTTCTTGCGTAGGAGGGGTCGTGTCTATCCCTTTTCCCTTATCTGCACCTTGTGAAGAAGTCCCGGCCCCCGGGGTCAATTTGGGTCCTGGCTGTGGTGTTGACTTTGGCGCTGGTCGAGGAGCTGGATGAATACTCCTGGGGCACACCCTTTTGAAATAGGCATGACTTCGCTCGACCACCTCCCGACTAAAGTCCTCAATCGTGGGCCCCTCCTGGGTGGCCCAATCCATTGCTGGCAGAGCCATTTTATCGATCCCCTTAGCCTTGTACTGGGGATCGATGGTGGGGGCGGTGTCTGAGAAATTCTCTAGGAACCTCCAGAGTCTCAATAGTTGCATCATTCTGGCCGTCATCCTGACATAGTGATGGCTTTGTACTTCCACATCATCTTGGCAATCTACCCAGAAGTCCTCCATATGTATAAGATGGGGCTCTGAAGCTCGGGGCATTACCGTGGTAATCTTCCCATGCGGCTCAAAGTTTTTTCATGCCAGATAGAATTCCTGCAAGTTATAAATTTTTAGCTCATTGTCTGCCTCTTTTGTGGTGGCCAGACTGCAGGTGTAGTTCCCACAGGTGATTGGGAATGGGACGTTGGGGACCTTCTTTAGGGCAAAGAAGGCATGCAACTCCATCATTTGTCAGTAGTATTCCAACAACACGATCTTGTCCCCGAAATGCGTAGGCAACAAGTAGGGTTTCCTAGAGAAGCTGACGATCCTAATGTATGTATGCTGCTGGAACTGAATATAGTAGTATCCATAACTACTGACTAGCTTCATCGCCTCAGTGAACAGGCGGTATCTGACATCCCAGGTGGGTGTAAGAAAATGGTAGTAAATGAACGCATCATTTACCCAATAGAAACTGGGGAAGCTGGCCTCCCATTGAATCTGTGGGAAATGGTCCCACGATGCTTTTTGTTCCACGCCAATCCCGAGCACGCCATTTGTAAGTAGGCCGTTGGAGTGGGGCCTCTATTGTGCTAGGGCCCAGAAGACATAAAAAGACATAGAGAACTTCTTCTTCCTGTCTAGCTGAAGGAACTGGGAGTCGACGTGATTAGAAATTATTGCAGCCCAGTCGAAGAATTCTCCCTTAGTGGCGATGCCGAGGAGGAAATAGTACATCCATTTGACAAACTCCTAGGTGGAGGGCTGCCCAAATACCCGGGCTAATGCTATTATCCCCATCTGGATGCTCTCCTTGAATTCAGAGTGGGGGATTTCTATCTTCATTCTCTTTGGGTCCCTCTTTGGGGCCTTGAGCCGATGGGTATTCATGTACACCCAGGCGGCGTCTTCCAACTATGTAAACTGAGCCAAGGCATCAGTCCTTGTAATTACTGTGGTTCTGTCAAATTATGGGATTCCCAATCCCGCCTGAAATGTGTCTGGGTCGAGGGATACCAGAGGAGTTGGGTATTCCATGGGTTCCGTGGCTGCAAGCATAACAGCCTGAACAGAGGAGTTGTAGTTGGACGCTAGCATCAGGATAAGCTTTGGAGACTGCATAGAGCACGGGAAGCAAGCTTCCCGAAGGATCCCGAAACCCCCGACGTTAATCGCTAATTGATCTCTAGCTTGTCGCTAGATGTGCATCACTTTTACCAAGGCCTGCATCTTTGCCCATGTTCCGACGCTGGTGTTGGTTATAAGCTTAACCTTGGACTCAATCTTTGAGCCCGTAATGATGTTGTTCTGCACAAACTTCATGGTGAGGGGCAGTTTCTCCAGGGCCCTTTCCATCTTGGATTTTACAGCTGCCCTGGTGGTCGTTGAGGGAAGTTCTGGACTTTCGGGCGGAGAAGATGCGGATGCTTCAGACATGATTGATAGATGAATTCTGGGAACCTGCAAGGTAAAGCGACCGTCAGAATATTTTTATCACAATAAAATAGTTACTCCGGGGTCTGGAGATCTTACCACCGCGATGTTTTCTTTTCCTAAAGAGTTAGTTTCATGTAAAGATACCCGAAAAAGCAAAACACATAGTAAACTTAAAATCTTCATTAAACATCTAGGTCCGGGGATCTGATCACACTAGGTGAAGAAATAAGATGGGTGGTGGTAAGAGACTCGAAGCCTGGAGAAATGACCGTTAGCGAGAATGTGTATAAGGCCGAGTCATCACGCCTACGTGCGCACCACGTGCGTAGGTATTAAATGGAAGTTATGGCGATGACGGTGGAGCCAACTGTCCGAACGCACAAAAAGGGAAAGCCACTTGGCTAGAATTGATTGTGTGCATGGGATATAAATACGGTTCTGACAGACTCCATGGAGGAGAGAGAAAATTGCCTGTTTGAAACCAGCCGAGAGCCGAGCTTCAAACAAGTGGTTTTCTACCTCGAAGTGAGCTCGGAGGCAGAAAACCAGGCACCGAGGTGACTCGACCAGCCCGTTTAGCCACCTGGAAAGATATACACAGAGCTAAAGGGTATATACATAAAAACAAGGAGAATATACAGAGACTATCTTACAACTATATATATATATACATGAATATACAATGTGGGACGATGCCCACGGGAAAACCAGACAAGACAGAAACATATGTACAGCTATTTACAAACTTTATAGAGAGAACACCTCCGCACAGAGGGTGGACAAGCCTCTAGCAGAGCCGATCCACCAACGGGCGGTGGAACCAGAAGACAAAAAACTAGAAACGACAGAGAAACAAGACAAAACAAGGCAAACAAAAACCAAACAGAACCAAAGAAAACCAGAGAGCAAAAGAAAAAATAGAGAAATGGAAAAGTAGAAACGCCTACCTGAGAACGCAGAAGGTGGAGGAAAAGGAGGATTTACCGCGCGAGCTCGAGTTGCTGAACTATCAGAACCACCACCACGAAGCACTTGCAATTGCCTGAGAATGACAGAAGATGTTAAGCATTGATTATCATAAACTCTCTGCAAATGCTCTGTTAATCGCTTTTGAAATCGCTCTCTAATTCGCTCTAAGTGCTTGAAGGTTTTAATCATGATAAATGTGAAAGTGACAGATAATTTGTATTTATACCCGCGGTAAAAAGGTAATCCTCCTCCTTCTGGTGATCTCCAGACAAGCAAAACCTCCGGACTCCGGGCCTGAGGATTCCTCGCGATAATATCCTTAAGAACATCATGATGAATAATCCCAGAGTCCAGAATCTAGTTTCCAACAAAAGGCAACCTTTGGGACTGAAGTCCCAAAGATGGAAAGCAAACGAACAAGACACAACGCCGGGGAAGAAAACCCCAGAGAAAAGAGAACAAAAAAGGGAAAGAAAAACAAGGCAAGGCCGCAAGCAAAAAACAAAAAGAGGGGGACCCAATATTTTGCACACAAAATGTAGGGACGGGGATGCAGGGCATAACAGTATGAATGGATAGAGAAGTGTGAGAGAGCTTTCTAGGAGCTCAAGAGAGCCCTCACTAGTGCACCAATTTTAGCAGTGCCAGATCCTTCAGCAAATTTTGTTGTATGTATTGATGCTTCATTGGATAGTTTAGGAGCAATCCTTATACAGGAGGGTCATCCTATAGCTTTCAAGTCTAGGAAGTTAAAGACTCACGAGCTTAATTACCTCATTCATGACCTAGAACTTGCAGTGGTGGTTCATGCCTTAGTCAGATGGTGACATTTCCTTCTAGGTCACCGATTTGAGCTTCATTCAGATCACCAGAGCCTACAATATATCTTCACTAAGCCCAATCTTAATGCTAGACATAGAATATGGACGGAGTTTCTATGTGAGTATGATTTTGATGTTCATTACATCAAGGGGAAGGAGAATGTAGTTGTAAATGCCTTGAGTAGGAGGCAACATGAGCTCCCATCTATGACTTCTAGTACAGATTTGAGGGAGCGCATTTTGCATCACTTGTCAGAGGATGGATTATATGTGGAGGTTTTTCAGCTTATCTGTTCTCAGAGACCCCTTGAGGGGAGATTTATAGAGTATTCTTTAGAGTCTGATGGACTTCTACATCATAGGAGATGCATCTATGTACCTTCTACAGGTGAATTGAGAGAGTTTATTATTCTTGAGGCTCACAAAGCACCTTATGCAGCTCATCTGGGAGTTAAGAAGTTACATGCTGATCTGAGATAGATATATCATTGGTCAGGCATGAGATTGTAGATTACTAGCATAGTTGCTAGATGTCTAGAGTGCTAGAGAGTGAAGGTAGAGCACAGTCATCCAAGTGGGCTCTTGTAGCCACATGAGATTGCCGAGTGGAAGTGGGATACTATATCTATAGACTTCATTGTTGGTCTCCCTATGTCTTCTCGCTGCCATGATGCTATCTTGGTGAAAGTTGACACATTGACCAAGGTTGCCCACTTCTCACCTATGCGTACAACATTCATAGTACAAGATGTAGCTCAGGTATATTTGTAAGATATTGTCAAACTTCATGGCATTCCCTGTAAGATCATCTCTGATAGAGACTCCTTGTTCACATCAGCTTTTTGGAGAGATTTACAGGAAGTGTTGGGTACTAGATTGAATTTTAGTACAGCATACCACCCTCAAATAGATGGGTATATAGAGAGGGTTAACTAGGTGTTAGAGGATATGTTACGTATATATGTGATGGACCATCAGGTCAAGTGGGAGAAATACCTACATCTGGTCAAGTTTGCCTATAATAATGGGCACCATTCTTCTATAGGTATGTCGCCATACCAGGTATTGTACGGTAGACCTTGCAGGACTTCCTTGAGTTGGGATATGATTGAGGATAGAGTATCTATTGGACCCCAGTTGGTCAAGGATATGGAGGAGTAGGTAGTATTGATTAGACAGTGTCTTAGAGAGGCTCAGGACTAACAGAATAAGTATGCAAATGCAAAGTGGGTTGATCATGAGTATATGGTTGGAGATAAGGTCTTTTTGAGAGTGTGCCTACATAAGAGTCAATCTATTTTGGAAAGGGCTCTAAGTTAGCACCTCACTTTGTTAGACCTTTTGAGATATTAGAGAGGATAGGACCAGTTGTCTACTGTCTAGCCTTGCCACCCATCCTGTCACGCATCCACGATGTGTTTCATGTATCTGTGCTACGAAAATATATTTATGATGAGTCTAACATTATAGATTGGGATGCCTTGTAGGTGGAGTCAGACAGACAGCTAGCACTGGAGCCTATTTTTATTATAGCCTAATAGACTCTCGCACTCCAAGGATGAGAGCTAGACTAGGTTAGGGTCCAGTGGGATTGTTATGATGAAGTCACGACTTCATGGGAGGATGCAATGAGATCTTAGTACCCATATCTTTTTTATGAACTCTAGGAGGAAGTTCATGCCCAGTGGGAGAGGATGTGAGGCCTCACCCTGACCCATCACAACTTTACTGCTCGATCACACTTTGATACTTTATGTTTTGATACATTGATACACTTTCTGATTATCCTGACAGAGACTCAAGATATTATGTTATGATGATTATTATATTGTGTGGATTATATTTTGATATGGATTAGACCTAGAATAGATGGTTGATTTTGATTATATATGTCTAGATAAGTGAATTGATGAGAAGACCAAATCATGATTAGACTTGATTATTTCATGGATGTTATGTCATGATGATTATGGAATGATTATGTTTTAAATATTTTTGTATGAAAATTGAAATTAAGAATTTAATTATTCTATTAATTGAAGTTGCTAATTATAAATTGAAAATGTATATTGCATGTGATTTTATTATCTTGGACTACTGATGCTTGAGTTTAGTGTGCAGGAAAGAGAACCATGGAATTATTTAGAGAATCAGGGCTAAACACATGTGAATTGAGTAAGCCAAGGTTTAATCCAATAAGGGATTGAAACCTCATTGTAATGTGATTCTTGTTGTAAATGTAATCTAAATGTGTGTTAATAGTTTAAAATTCATGTTGTTGTTTGGATATGTCATTTTGAATGTGATGTGCATTTTGTTTTGGTGTCACTTGACACTTGTGTTGTCTATGTGGATGGTAACTTGACAAATTAGGGCTTTAGAAAGAATCACCAAATCTTATAGGATGTTATATTAATCCCACTTGCATATAGATGTATTGTAGGGATCACATCAAGTTGAAACTTAGATTTAAACTTTAAGTGTACTATGGAAGGGTCAAAAGTGACCCTAAAGTATATTTTTGGCCAAAATTAGTTAACCCTAAGGAGGTACATTGGGTTAAGGAAAGTTTTTACCTATGGGAAAAACCTAGATCACCATTATGGCTCACCAAAATACCTACCTTTCAAAAATGGCGAAAATGAAGATACCAACATGAATTTAACTTGACCCACACTCCTTACTAAATTCACAACTAAGAGGGGAGACAAGAGGTAAAATAAAAGGACTAGATAGTATGTCTCATTAATTGCTAAGTCTTGAGTACAGTTCTAGGGGTCTTTTTAGATGATTTGGAGAAACTTAGTAAGTGTTCACCCACTCTCCAATTTTGGAGACAACTAGAGTTGGAGGAAGAAAAGGAAAAAAGAATAAGGGCTTCTACTCAACCACATTCTTGCCATTTTTATTGGACCAAGGTTGGTGGATTCTTTCCATGGAGGAATGCTCTTGCATTCAAGATTTGCATGTTATTGTTTGAACAAATATGTAAATCTTGTATGGATTCATATATGTAATCTTGTAACTTGTTGTATGTAGATGTTAATGTTATGTGTTGGGTTGGGGATGTATTTAAATTTTATTTCATCTCTTGTCTTTTTGTATTTGGGAGTATTTTTCATGGAAGTTTAAGGCATTACTCATCCTTTAGGAAGGGAAGAAGTGGCCTTGGGTGAAGAGGTTAGTTGGGCTCTCCGTTGTAGTGAGAGTCTCTTCTCTTGGAGAAAAGGGATATTTTCATGGAGTATGGGCTCCATGAAGCCATGAGATAAATATTGTATTGGTATAGAAATGACCAAATGTGTATATGGAGTAATATCAATTTGGCGTTGAAAAGGTATGGGAGAAAAATCTTGTTAAGAAATTTGAATGCAATGGCATTCTCCTCCTTGGAAAATCCCACCTTCACCCTACTTCAATGGGTTTGGAAAACCCATTTGTGAAACTTTGGTTGGGATTAAATTGTTGTGTATTTATGTTAATTGTGAAAATTGGAGTGTGCTACCTTGTTTAGTCTTGGTTCTCCAAGATCAGGGTGGTCTCTTTGAGGCCTTGGTTGGGAGGTGAGCTCCCATGGTTCCCTTCATGTTTTATTGCAATTTTTTTTTAAATCAAGTTGGATGTGAAATTTTTTGGAAGAAGTATTCATTTTAGTATTGTTGTGAAAGAGCAACTTTATGGTTGCATGATTACTCCTTGTGTTGAGGATCATTTTATTAAGTGTTGTAAAGTCCATTGTTTAAGCTTGTTGAGAAAAATGTGAGAAGCTCTCATTTCTATTGTAATGATATTCATAGCATGTAAACCTTATGAATGGTTAAAATCTTAAAAATTATATTGTATGTGACATTAAATTTCCAATTCAAGAACACTACATGTTTCCTTTGAAATTTTAAAATTTTATCTTAATTATATCTTACCTCATCTTCAAAATTATTACATTTCTAACCCTTAAAAAAAATAGATTAGCTTACTAACTATAGTAATTCAAAGAGATTAATATAATAATGAAAACAATCACCTAATATTAGTGATCAAGTTCTAGTTGCATAATGTTTGGCAAACAAAAATAAAACAATCAAATTCATGCATGTATCTTCAAAAGAAAAAAAAGAATTCAATAATGTTAATATGAAGAAAATACAACCAAAAATACCATATCATTTTTCATAATTATAGAGAAAAAATCTCTCTAGAAAATTTATGGGGAGGGATTTAATTCCCTCCCCTTACACAGAGAATATCCCCTCAAGATTCCCTCTCTAAAAACCCCTTTATTAATTCCCTAAACACCCCTCTAAACTACCCTCTTTATGCTAATACATAATCTTTATTTGGGAAGGCTTAATCTTTCTCACCCGCTCTCATGGGCCCCACAAGAATTTTCCCCCTTACCTCTCCTTTCCCATGCAAAATGTTTGAGACTCTCATGATATTAATTCTTACCAAAAATAAAAAATAAAAATCCCTTTTCATTCGTTGCAGATTGAGTTGACATATAAGTATGGTACATCCCTAGGAAAAAGGGTTAAACATAGTCTGACATATGGTATAGTGCTTGGGCCCCACCTCCGCATGAAATAATTTGCATGCTTCTGTTATGTCTTGGTTTTTGTGCCATATACTCTTCTCCCCATGTGAAATTATAGGTTGACTTCACCTTAGGAAATTCCCCACTTGGGAGAGTAGACAATGCAGTGGCCCCCACCCTCCTTGGTCCATGCACAAGCCTTGCAAAGGCTCTTATCCTTATAAAATTCATAGGTTATGGATGGGTTTTGGGATTTCACACCCTCCCCACCCACTTGGGAGATGATGTGACTTTTGATAGGCTAGGGTAGATAGGTTGCTAGGTAGATAGGTAGGTTAGGTTATAGGTAGTTATAGGTAGTTAATTGATAATTACTAGATTTGATAACATAATTAGACTTAATTTAGTATTGTACAATGTATTTAAATATTATTTTATTCTATCCATTGGGAACATAATTAAAGTAGATTATTATATTTAGATAGCTTAAGTTAGTTTAAATAGACTTAATTCTTATTGTGTTATTTGAATTATATATTCATATTTAATAGATGTATTTTCTATTTAAATTATGTAATTTAATTACTAGATTCGAACCTTAATTTTTATATGAAAAATATATAGAATGGATAATATGTTATGGGTTTAATTCCTCATTGTTTTATTAAAATAATGTAACTTAGTTTAGATAAAGATTATTCAATTGCGTAGTTAATTATTGATTAATAGATGTAGTTTTATGTAAAAAATATATATAGATAGATATTAATTTTATTTTATTACGATAAATTGAATTATGTTGCCCATGTGTTTTCAAGAGGTTAGAGGTCAATGTAAATTTTCTATTGAGATTAATTTAATATTCTATTAAGTAATTTAAGGAATATAGTTGCATGGAAATTTGTAAGGGAGAATTTAATTTTTTTTAGAAGGATAAGGATTAGATTAGGTTTTTATTACTGAATTCTAAACTAGTGGTTAATGGTCGGAAGAGAACTGGGACTAGATCTAAATGAATAAGTTGTAACCAAGGTTAGAAATAAAGTGGTTACCAGAGCAATCTAATTCAACGTATGACTCTTAAAAATAGACTATCATCATGATACTATACATAGATTAAAACTTGAAACCAGAGTTAAATCAACCTAACCCAGGTGCTCACATAAACTATATGACTAGTTGATACTCTAATTATGTATATGTATGTGGTGTGACCCTAATCCAACCTATGTGTATACCTTGCAACTCGAAGACTAACCTTACCTTATATCACATTACCTCAAATACATCCTTGTTAGTGGTTTACACTTGTGTTTAAAAAAAAAAAATTGTATGTGTGTTTTGCTCTAGTTTTGGGCATGACAGTGGTATCTTGTATGAAGTCAGTTCATATTTATGTGGTGATGTCATGGTTCTAATTCCTTACACCCCAACCTGATTTAGTTATGATGTGCTTTATGATCTTATGAGGATACTATGGTTATTGTATAGTTATTTGAGAACCTATGTGCTCTTGAATGGGCAGGATGCGATTTAAGATTATGTATATCTTCATGTGTTTGATTATGAACCTAGGTAGGTTAACTAAGTGTATAGAGTGGAAGAGGATTGAAATGAGTCTAGGGTCCTAAGTGGCTACTAGGGCATCTCATTGGCAAGTTACTTAATAAGTGAGAATCTGAAACATTAAGGGGTTTTAAAATGTACTAATAAGATAATTGATCCTTTACCCATGCCTTGAGTTTATCACATGCTAGGATGGGAGAGTTGGGATCCTTGTCTTCACGAAAGGATTACTGAGTCAAATAGAGTCACTTGGGGGCAAGCATCCAAGAGGGACTATTAGGGTTAACTCAAGGGTAGACTTATGTGATGACACTTCCCTATATACATCTTAGGTTATCCTACATGTGTCTATTACCTATGGTATTGGTTAGTATTCCTTATTGTGGTTTAAAGAGCTTCTAGGATCTTTCTATGCATTTGAGTATGATGTCATTTATACCTTAATGTTGCCTTCTTGTTGTATACCCTGTGTGAGCGGGCCTGTTACTATCTCCTCAACATGGTGGGAGTGGACCTTTGGTTCCATGAGGTTGGGTGTGATGACATGTAACTGATTAAATGTTTGATAATGTTAAGTTGAAGATAATGCAAGGCATTAAATTAGTTAATGACTTGTATTGTCATTGATGTCAACTTGATATCATATGTACGATCATGTATAAAATTTTAAAGACTTCAAAGAATCAATGGAACAAAGGTTATGCCTTCAGCAATGTATAAAAGTTAAGTATTCACTAAGTGACAGATAAAATCGATAGAGTGCACACCATCGGTGAAGGCAAAGAAGAAAAGTAACAATGATACCCGATGAGCAGAAGACAGTGTTTCCCAACAAAGCAAACCACAGGATGTGCGATGAGCTAAAAGTAGAGTTTCCTGATGGACAAAGATCCCAAAGCTAACTGGAAGTCACACTGATAGAACTGACAATTGTAACCGATGACTAACTGAAGAGTTGACCGATGAAACAAAGAGTTCAGAAAATCACAAAATATCTAGCTGAAAAGAGCTAAAGATATACTTAACTGGTTGTTTTTTTTATTTTATTTGACCAGAGCTAAGTAATTGATTTAAAGAATATTTGTACAGTTGGAATAAAGATAACAATGAGACAAATTAGGAGTTATGCTTTAAACCAAATTGGCTGGATTGTTATTCACACCAAGAATCAAGAATCAAGAATCAATGAATATTATGTCGATATAAGAGACAAGCTTAATTTATTTTTGTAACACATGAAAAAGAGAAAAAGGAGAGTGAATAGAAAGAGGATGCTAAGAATAAATTGATGAAGAAGAACTTCATGCAGTACTGATCAAACAAGCTGAAGGAAGAGCTAAGGAATTCTGTAGACACTGACAAATAGTGAGCACATCATCATAGAGTAGAAAGTATGGAATAAAAAAGAATTGAATTTATACATTGATCAGAGAGTTAATGTACTTAAATAGATCTAAAAACTTGCAATTCAAGTTGCATTAGAAATAGATCATTTTATTTCAGTTTAAGGATTGAAGCATCAAGTCTCTTAATAGAGAAGGACTTAACAGTCTTCTATATATTAAGGAAAAGTTTTTGAGGCCACTGGTTCACCCTCCCCCCCCCCTCTTAGTTTTTACGAAAAATTGAATCAGAGCTTGTGTGCTTAGAAGGAAAGTTTCAAGACCTAAGCCAAAGATCACAAGATGAATAGGTTAGATGTGCCCAAGTTGAACAAAGATAATTTTGCTTCATGGCAAAGAAGGATAAGACTCCACTTATCAGGTATTGGTAATGATGTTACTCGATTCCTTGAAATTGAATATGTGTTACCCACAGGAGCACCAAAAGTTGAACAAATGAGAGAGACACATCAACATAATGGCATGATGATAGAGCTTGCTTCCTCACTCTTCGATGCTAAATTTGAAGATGTCAAATAATGTAAAACTGCAAAGCAGAGGTGGGACAAATTGAAGCTTGTACATGGTGGTGACAAATTTTTTTTGAGAGCTAAGGCAGAAATCCTTAGAGGAAAGTTTGGTGATCTCAAAATGAAAGAAGGAGAAAACATCACTTAGTACATCAGAAGAATTAAAGAGGTATTCAATGCTATCTGAGGAGTTGGAGGTGTATTGGAAGAAGATACAGTGGTAAGTATTCTAAGAACCTTATTGCCTGCATATGCTATTAGAGTTTCTACTAATCAAGAAATGAGAGCAGTAGAAAATAATATAGTTACTCTTGATAGTTTAATTGGTAGACTGATTTCATTTGAGATGAATAACTTTGACAATATTGTCTTACAAAAATTAGAGTCTGCATTTAAATCTTCTATGAGAATAAGTAAATCAAGACACTCATCTAGAAGAGATAGTGAAAGTGATAGTGAAGAAGATGATCTTGATGAAATAGAAGCACTTATGGATAGAAGAATGCAGAGAGGCAAAGGTAAATACAAAGGTAAATTACCACTTATTTGTTTTAATTGCAAAGAGATTAGACAATTTGCTGCAAGATGTACTAACAAAAGAAAAGATGATAGAAGTAATGACAAATCTTTTGAGAAGAAATCTCATAGAGGTGATTACAGAAGCTACCGACAATCAGAAAGAAGAGATACTCGAGACTATAAGGACAAAGGAAAGAAGGTCAGCTACCTAGCTAAATCCAAGGATGATGATACTGACACCAAATCTGATGAAGACATCGAGATGGTTTTTTTGGCTTTAAAGGATGATTCAGATGATGAAGAAGAAAGGTATGTAGAAACAACTGTCATATCTAAAATTAGCAAAAATGATTTTTGGATCATAGATAGTGGCTGCAATAATCATATGACCGGTGATAAGAAAAAGTTTGATTCTTTTCAATACTACAAGGGTGGATCAGTAAGAATGGGAAATGACACACCTTCTCCAGTTGAAGGTAGAGGAAAAATAATATTGAATAACCAGATAAAATGTGAAAATTCTTATTGGATAAATAGATTGAATTATAATCTATTGAGTGTTTCTTAGTTGATCAATTCAAGTCACAAAGTAGCATTTGAAAATAAAAAGGCAAAGATCTTCAACAAATCTGGAAATCTGATTGGTACCAGTGAACAGACAAAAGGTAACTTATTCAATCTGAATGATACTGACTCCACTTGTTTGATTGATACAAAGGAAGACATATGGTTGTGGCACAAAAGACAATGTCATGTGAATTTTGACAACATCATAAGAATTAGCAAAAAGAGAAATATCAGAGGCTTACCGACAATGATCAAGTCTAACAACATCATGTCTAAAAATTGTCAAAAAGGTAAAATGACAAAGTCTAGTTTCAAAAGCAAGACCCATACATCTTATGCAATTCTAGAATTAGTCCATACTTATTTATGTGGACCCATGAGGACAAAGAGTTATTATAGAGATAGATATTTTATTCTCTTTGTTGATGATTACTCTAGAATGATGACAGTTATGTTTCTGAAAGATAAATCAGAAGCATTTAAGATGTTTAAATGGTATAAGGCTTTGGTAGAGAAACAAAGTGGTAAGGATCTAAAATTTTTGATATCAGATAGAGGAGGTGAGTTTATATCAGATGAATTCACTAACATTTGTAATTAGCATGGTATAAAAAGATAGGTTTCTGCACCAAGAGCACCACAGCAAAATGGGATTGCTGAGAGAAGGAACAAATCAATAGTTGATTGTGCAAGAACACTGATGATAGAGAAAGGAATCACCCAAATATTTTGGAGGGAACTTGTCAGTACTATTGTTTACACACTAAATAAAGTACAAATGAATAAATACACAAAGAAGAACCTTATGAGCTATGGTATGGATACACACCCATTGTGAGTTATTTCAAAAACTTTGGCAATCAATGTTATATCTTAAAAGATGACAAAAATGGAAAACTTGACTCCAAGAGTGATGAAGGAATTTTTCTAGGGTATTCTACCAAGAGCAAGGCTTAAAAATGTCTAAACAAAGCCTCTAACAAAATTATTGAAAGTGAAAATGTAAAGATAGATGAATTCACGGAGAAGAATGAACAGGAAAGCACTAAAGAACCAGATGACTACAATAATCTCACTTAAATAGAGGAACCTAAGACTCTACCCTACAAACATTGTAGAGCCCCTGAGCTACAAATCATTGCTCTTGATCATCAGGCTGCAAATACCGACGGTTGGAATAATGATCAAGATAATGTGCAAGGTGATAAAAAAAAATGAAGATCAAACTGATAGACAAAGAACTATACCTGTACTTGCAAGATATGTAAGAAGGAACAATCTAGAGGTCCAGATCATAGGAGATAAGAAAGCTGGTATAAGAACAAGAAGTAAGTCTTTAAACTCAAATTGTTTAATTTGTGAGTTTGAGCCAAAATCTTTCAATACTGCACTAGATAATGGGGAATGGATAAGTGATATGAATGATGAGATTGAGAAAATTGAGAAGAACAAAATATGGTCACTTGTGCCAAGACCAAATGACAAAAATGTCATCGATACAAAATAGATATTCAGGAATAAGCTAAACGAGAATGGAGAAGTCACAAGGGACAAAGAAAGACTAGTATGCAAAGGGTATGCACAACAAGAAGGAATAGACTATGGAGAGACCTTTGCACCTGTTTCTAGGCTAGAAAGAGTAAATATATTACTTTCTTATGATGCATTCAAAGGATTCAAGGTATACCAAATGGATGTCATGTCAGCATTCCTAAAAGGAATACTTGATGAAGAGGTATACATTGAACAACCAGAAGGGTTTGTTGATCCAGATAAGAGACATGGTATGTAGACTTCACAAAGCCTTGTATGGATTGAAAGAAGCTCCAAGAGCCTGATATGAATGACTTCATTCCTATCTAATAAGTATTGGAATTGTAAGGACTAGTGAAAATAATAATCTTTATTTAAAAGAAGATACTGATGCTAACACCCTGATTGCTGAAATATTTGTTGATGATATTATATTTGGACGCAATGATATGATATAAAAATCATTTGCTAAAAAAATGAGAATAGAGTTCAAGATGTCTATATTTGGAGAGATCAAGTTTTTTCTTGGTCTCCAGATCATGCAAAAAGGAGAAGGTATTTTCATTACATAGTGTAAGTACATCAAAGAGGTCCTGAAAATATTCAAGATGGAAGAATCCAAACTAGTTGGAACATCAATGGCTACTAGATGTAAGTTGACAAAGGAGGACAAAACAACAGAGGTAAATCAGACTTTGTACAGATCAATGATTAAAAAACTCATGTATGTTGTACACACTAGACCAGATATTACACATGCAGTGGGAATTATTTCTATATTTTATGCTAACCCTACAGAATCACATATGACTACTGTAAAAAGAATTATAAGATATCTAAACAATACTGAGGAATTTGGCTTGTGGTATAAAGGAGAAGGAAACTTTGAACTAAAGGTGTTTATCGATGTTGATTGGGCTGGAAATCTTGATGAACAGAAGAGCACAACTGGAGGAGCATTCTTTATGGGTGACAGACTTGTCACATAGATTAGTAAGAAGTAGGGATGTATCTCACAGTCTACTGTAGAAGTAGAATATTTTATTGCTGCTGCAAATTGCTTAAATATTTTATGGATCAAACAATTTCTAGAAGGTATGCATATGAAGATCTTAGAACCCATGACTATCTATTGTGATAACACCAATGCAATAAACATTTCCAAGAATCCAATCATGCATGAAAAAACTAAACACATTGCCATCAAGTATCATTACTTAAGAGAACAAGTTCAAGAAAAAGAGGTGATACTTGAATATGTGCAATCCAAAGAACAATTGGCTGATATCTTCACCAAGCCACTACCCAAGGATATGTTTGAGTACTTGAGAAAGAGACTAGGGGTCTAACCCTTGTCTACCAGTCAATAAAATGACTGAAGGCTGCATCAGCCTACATATTCTCATAATATCATTCATGTTGATGCAAGAAAATGAAATTCAAAGCTACATCTATATACAACAGGTATATATCATAACCAAGCACTAGAACATATTGATGTATTACTAATGGATAAGGGAAATTCAAGGAATATATTATGGATGGAGAGAAAAGATCACTTGACATTAATGTTAGATATCTGTAAGATATTTGTTTGGCATTATTGTCAAAGGGAGAGAAAGTCTCCATATTATCACAGTCTTCAGAAAAAGAAGAAAGATTATCCATTATCAGATTACTCTAACAGGGAGAGATCATATCCATAGGAAGAGAGAGTTTTTATGAAGGAATTAATACAAAGGGAGAGTTGCTGACAAGAGAGAAAGATATCAAATGCGAAGAAAAGATAAAAAAATATATTGACACAAGGAGAGGATGAAACACATCAAAACAAGAAATATAGAAAGATACAAGAATCAAATCTAAGCTAAAATAGAGCTTACCGAAGTTCAGACATTTATCAATTATCAAACAAAGATTGGTAGTTTGATGAATCTCAACAATTATATTTCATACTGTATTAGAAATAGTATAGTGTGATAATATAAGTTTTTTTTCATAAATGCCAAAGGGAGAGATTGATGACATGTAACTGATTAAATGTTTGATAATGTTAAGTTGAAGATAATGCAAGGCATTAAATCAGTTAATGACTTGTATTGTCATTGATGTCACCTTGATATCAACTATACAGTCATGTATAAAATGCCAAATACTTCAGAGAATCAATGGAACAAATGTTATGTCTTCAGCAATGCAAAAAAGTTAAGTATTCACTAAGTGACAGATAAACCTGACGGAGTGCACACCATCGGTAAAGGCAAAGAAGAAAAGTCATAGTGATACCTGACAAGCAGAAGATAGTGTTTCCCAATGAAGCAAACCTCAAGATGCCCGATGAGCTAAAAGTAGAGTTTCCCGATGGACGAAGATCCTGAAGCTAACTAGAAGTCACACTGATGGAACTGATAGTTGTAACCAACGACTAACGGAAGAGTTGACCGACGAAATAGAGAGTTCAGAAAATGACAAAATATCTAGCTGGAAAGAGCTAAAGATAGACTTAACTAGTTTTTTTCTTTTTTGTATTCAACTAGAGTTAAGTGATTGATTTAAAGAAGATTTTTACAGTTGGCATGAAGATAACTACGAGAAAAATCAAGAGTTATGCATTAAATCAGATTGGATGGATTGTTTTTCATGCCAAGAATCAAGAATTAAGAATCAATGAATATTATGTCTATATAAGAGACAAGCTTAATTCATTTCCGTAACACATGAAAAAGCAAAAAAGGGGAGTGAATAGAAAGAGGATGCTAAAAGGAAACTAATGAAGAAGAACTTCATGCACTACTGATCAAACAAGATGAAGGAAGAGCTAAGGAATTCTACAGACATTGACGAACAGTGAGAACAGCATCACAGAGCAAAAAGTATGGAGCACAAAAGAATTGTATTGATACATCTATCCGAGAGTTAATGTACTTAAATAGATCTAAAAATATGTAATTCAAGTTGCATTAGAAATAGATCATTTTGTTTCATTTTAACCATTAAAGCATCAAGTCTCTTAATAGAGCATGACTTAACATTCTTCTATATATTGAGGTAAATCACAAGGAGTGCCAAAAAGGTTGATTCATGAAAGTAGCATTGGATATGTCTGATGCCTATTGATAGTCTAAGAGAGAGGTTGATTCAAGGATGGTAGCATTAGATGCCTGATACTAAGTGACAACCTATAAGTGTAAAATCCTATAACAAGGTCACACCTAACAGTGTGTTTGTAACCTTTCACAGGGTTGGCTCTTAACAGGGCTCACTTATGAAGAGTGAAAATTTTGGGTACCGGTCCCAGTGGTTTTTTCCCTTAACAGGGTTTCCATGTTAAAATCCATGTGTTATATGTGTATGGTTTATTACTTTACTATTTTACATTTCACATATGCATTTCTAGATTTATTGGTATACTCTACATATTTACTATATTTCAGTAAATAGTTATACTTCTTATCGGTAATCAAGGAGAATAAGGACAGACAAGGAAAACTGATAGACTGTTAATCATTATAAGTATTTTATGGCATGCATCTTGTAGGGACATAATAATCTAAGGTTTATTTGATCGGTGGTTAGATTAAGGAAAAGTTTTTGAGGCCACTGATTCACCCCCCCCCCCCTCTCAGTTNGGCCACTGATTCCCCCCCCCCCCCCTCTCAGTTATTACTAACAATTGGAATCAGAGCTTGTGTGCTTAGAAGGAGGTTTCAAGAGCTAATCCAAAGATCACAAGATGAATAGATTAGATGTGCCCAAGTTGAACAAAGATAATTTTTCTTCATGTCAAAGCAGGATAAGACTACACTTATCAGGTATTGGTAATGATGTTACTCAATTTCTTGAAACTGAATATGTGTTGCCCACAGGAGCACCAATAGTTGAACAAATGAGAGAGAAACATGAACATAATGACATGATGATAGATCTTTCTTCCTCACTCTTCGATGCTAAATTTGAAGATGTCAAATAATGCAAAACTGTAAAGCAGATGTGGGACAAATTGAAGCTTGTACATGGCGGTGACAAAAATGTTTTGAGAGCCAAGGCAAAAAGCCTTAGAGGAAAGTTTGATGATCTCAAAATGAAAGAAGGAGAAAACATCACTTAGTATAGCACAAGAATTAAAGAGGTAGTCAATGCTATTCGAGGAGTTGGAGGTGTACTAGAAGAAGAAACAATGGTAAGTAAAATTCTAAGAACCTTATTGTCTGCATATGCTATTAGAGTTTCTAATATTCAAGAAATGAGAGCAGTAGAAAACAATATAGTTTCTCTTGATAGTTTAATTGGTAGACTAATTTAATTTGAGATGAATAAATTTGACAATAGTGTCTTACCAAACTTAGATTCTACATTTAAATCTTCTATGAGAATAAGTAAATCAAGACACTCATCTAGAAGAGACGGTGAAAGTGAAAGTGAAGAAGATGATCTTGATGAAATAGAAGCACTTATGGCTAGAAGAATTTAGAGAGGCAAAGGTAAATAAAAAGGTAAATTACCACTTGTTTGTTTTAATTACAAAGAGATTAGACACTTTGCTGCAAGATGTACTAACAAAAGAAAAGATGACAGAAGTAATGACAGATATTTTAAGAAGAAGTCTGAAAGAGGTGATTACAGAAGATACCGAAAAAAAGAAAGAAGAGATACCTGAGACTATAAGGACAAAGGAAAGAAGGTTATCTACCTAGCTAAATCCAAGGATGATGATACTGACACTAAATCTGATGAAGACATCGAGATGGTGTTTGTGGGTGTAAAGGATGATTCAGATGATGAAGAAGAAAGGTATGTAGGAACAAATCTCCTATCTAAAATTAGTAAAAATGATGTTTGGATCATAGATAGTGGCTGCACTCATCATATGACAGGTGATAAGCAAAATTTTGAGACTTTTGAATACTACAAGGGTGGATCAGTAAGAATGGGAAATGACACACCTTGTCCAGTTGAAGGTAGAGGAACAATAATGTTGAATAACTAGATAAAATGTGAAAATGCTTATTGGATAAATAGATTGAATTATAATCTATTGAGTATTTCTTAGTTGAACAATTCAGGTCACAAAGTAGCATTTGAAAACAAAAAGGCAAAGGTCTTCAAAAAATCTGGAAATCTGATTAGTACCGGTGAGCACACAAAAGGTAACTTATTCTATCTGAATGATACTGAATCCACTTGTTTGATTTCTAAAAATGAAGACATATGGTTGTGGTACAAAATTCTGTGTCATGTGAATTTTGATAACATGATAAGAATTAGCAAAAAGAGAAATTTCAGAGGCTTACTGACAATAATCAAGCCCGACAACATCATATGTAAAAACTGTGAAAAAGGTAAAATGACAAAGTCTAGTTTCAAAAGCAAGACCCATACATCTGATGTAATTCTAAAATTAGTCCATACTGATTTATGTGGACCCATGAGGATAAAGAGTTAATGTGGAGATAGATATTTTATTCTCTTTGTTGATGATTACTCTAGAATGATGATAGTTATGTTTCTGAAAGATAAATCAGAATCATTTAAGATGCTTAATGGTATAAGGCTTTGGTAGAGAAAAAAAGTGTGAAGGATCTAAAATTTTTGAGATCAGATAGAGGAGGTGAGTTTATATTAGATGAATTCACTAACTTTTGTAATGAGCATGGTATAAAAATATAGGTTTCTGCACAAAGAGCACCACAACAAAATGGGATTGCTGAGAGAAGGAATAGATGAATAGTTGATTGTGCAAGAACAATGATGATAGAGAAAGGCATCACCCAAATCTTCTGGAGGGAAGCTATCAGTACTATTGTTTACACACTAAACAAAGTACAACTAAAGAAAGACACCAAGAAGACACTTGATGAGCTATGGTATGGATAAACACCCAATGTGAGTTATTTCAAAAAATTTGGCAGTCAATGTTATATCTTAAAAGATGATAGAAATGGAAAACTTGACTCCAGGAGTGATGAAGGAATTTTTCTAGGGTATTCTACCATGAGAAAGGCTTACAAATGTCTAAACAAAGCCTCTAACAAAATTATTGAAAGTGCAAATGTAAAGATAGATGAATTCACAGAGAAGAATGAATAGGAAAGCACTAAAGAACTAGAGGACTACAATAAGTTCAATTACATAGAGGAAACTGAGAGTCTACCCTACCAACAATGTAGATCCCCTGAGATACAAATCATTTCTCCCGAGCATCAGGCTACAAATAAAAATGGTCAGAATAATGATCAAGATAATGTGCAAGGTGATGAAAAACAAAATGAAGATCAAAATAATGATCAAGCTGGTAGAAAAAGAACTATACATGTACTTACAAGATATGTAAGAAGGAACCATCTAGATGTCCAAATCATAGGAGATAAGAAAGCTGGTACAAGAACAAGAAGTAAGTCTTTAAACTCAAATTATTTTATTTGTGAGTTTGAGCCAAAATATGTCAATGCTGCAATAGATAATGTGGAATGGATAAGTGCTGTGAATAATGAGATTGAGAAGATTGCGAAGAACAAAACATGGTCACCTGTGCCAAGACCAGATGAAAAAATGTCATCGGTACAAAATGGATATTCAGGAATAAGCTGAACGAGAATGGAGAAGTCACAAGGAACAAAGCAAGACTAGTATGCAAAGGGTATGCACAAGAGGAAGGTATAGACTATGGAGAGACCTTTGCACACATATCTAGGCTAGGAGTAAACATATTACTTTCTTATGCTACATTCAAAGGATTCAAGGTATAACAAATGGATGTCAAGTCAGCATTCATAAATGGAATACTTAAAGAAGAGGTATACATTGAAAAACTAGAAGGGTTTGTTGATCCAAACAAGAAAGGCATGGTATGTAGACTTCAAAAAGCCTTGTATGGATTGAAACAAGCTCCAAGAGCCTGGTATGAATGACTTCATTCCTATGTAATAAGTATTGGATTTGTAAGGACTAGTGAAAATAATAATCTTTATTTAAAAGAAGATATTGATGCTAACACCTTGATTGTTGAAATATTTGTTGATGACATCATATTTGAAGGCAATGATATGATATCCAAAGCATTTTCTAATGAAATGGGAATAGAGTTTGAGATGTTTATGTTTGGAGAGATCAAGTTCTTTCTTGGTCTCCAGATCACGCAATAAGGAGAAAGTATTTTCATTACACAGTATAAGTACATCAAAGAGGTCCTGAAAGTATTCAAGATGGAAGAATCAAAACTAGTTGGAACATTCATGGCTACTAGATGTAAGTTGAAAAAGGAGGACAAGACAATAGAGGTAAATCAAACTTTGTACAGATCAATGATTGGAAAACTCATGTATTTTCATTACACAGTATAAGTACATCAAAGAGGTCCTGAAAATATTCAAGATGGAAGAATCCAAACTAGTTGGAACATTCATGGCTACTGGATGTAAGTTGAAAAAGGAGGACAAGACAATAGAGGTAAATAAAACTTTGTACAGATCAATGATTGGAAAACTCATGTATATTATACACACTAGACCAGATATTGCACATGCAATGGGAATTGTTGCTATATTTTATGCCAACCCCAGAGAATCACATATGACTACTGTAAAAAGAATTCTAAGATATCTAAAGAATACTGAGGAATTCATCTTGTGATATAGAAGAGAAGGAAAATTAGAACTAAAGGTGTTTACCGATGCTGATTGGGATGGAAATCTTGATGACTAGAAGAGCACAACTCGAGGAGAATTCTTTATGGGTGACAGACTTGTCACATAGATTAGCAAGAAGTAGGGATGCATCTCATAGTCTACTTCAGAAGTAGAATATGTTGTTACTACTACAAATTGCTCAAATATTGCATGGTTCAAATAGTTGCTGGAAGGTATGCATATGAAGATCTTAGAACCCGTGACTATCTATTGTGATAACACCAGTGCAATAAACATTTCCAAAAATCCATTCATGCATGCAAAAACAAAACACATTGCCATCAAGTATCATTACTTAAGAGAAAAAGTTAAAGAAAAAGAGGTGGTACTTGAATATGTGCAATACAAAGAACAATTGGCTAATATCTTCACCAAGCCACTACCCAAGGATACATTTGAGTACTTGAGAAAGAGAATAGGGGTCAAACCCTTGTCTACCAGTCAGTAAAATAAATAAAGGCTGCATCAACCTACATATTCTCATAATATCATTCATGTTGATGTAAGAAAATGAACATCAAAGCTACATTTATATACAGCAGGTATATATCATAACCGAGCACCAGAATATATTGATGTATTACAGATAGATAAGAGAAATTAAAGGAATATATTATGGATGGAGATAAAAGATCACTTGACATTAATGTCAAATATCTGTAATATATTTGTTTGGCATTGTTTTCAAAGTGAAAGAAAGTATCCATATTATCAAAATCTTTAGAAAGCTAAGAAAGATTATCCATTATCAGATTACTCTAACAGGGAGAGATCATGTCCATAGGAAGAGAGAGTTTGTGTGAATGAGTTAATACAAAGGGAGAGTTGCTGACAAGAGAGAAAGACATCAAATGTGAAGAACAGACAAAAGAAAGATATTGACACAAGGAGAGGATGCAACACATCAAAACAAAAAACATAGAAAGCTACAAGAATCAAATCTAAGCTAAAACAAAGCTTACCAAAGTTTAGACATTTATCGGTTATCAAACAAAGATTGGTAGTTTGATGAATCTCAACAATTGTATTTCATATTGTATTGGAAATAGTATAGTGTGATAATATAATTTTGTTTCCATCAATGCCAAAGGGAGAGATTGATGACATATAACTAATTAAATGTTTTATAATGTTAAGTTGGAGATAATGCAAGACATTAAATCAGTTAATGACTTGTATTGTCATTGATGTCAACTTGATATCATTTGTACGGTCATGTATAAAATGCCAAAGACTTCAGAGAATCAATGGAACAAAGGTTATGCCTTCAGCAATGCAAAAAACTTAAGTATTCACTAAGTGACAGATAAAATCGACAGAGTGCACACCATCGGTAAAGGTAAAGAAGAAAAGTCATAGTGATACCCGACAAGTAGAAGATAGTGTTTCCCAATGAAGCAAGCCATGGGATGCCCAATGAGCTAAAAGTAGAGTTTCCCAATGGATGGAGATCCCAAAGCTAACTGGAAGTCACACCAATAGAACTGGCCGTTGTAACCAATGACTAACTGAAGAGTTGACCAACGGAATAGAGAGTTCAGAAAATGAAAAAATATCTAGCTGGCAAGAGCTAAAGATAGACTTAACTGGTTGTTTTCTTTTTTTTATTTGACCAAAGATAAGTGATTGATTTAAAGAAGATTTTTACAGTTGGCATGAAGATAAATATGAGACAAATTAGGAGTTATGCTTTAAGATTGGCTAGATTGTTTTTCATGCCAAGAATCAAGAATCAATGAATAATATGTCTATATAAGAGACAAGCTTAATTCATTTATGTAACACATGAAAAAGGGGAAAAGGGGAGTGAATAAAAAGAGGATGCTAAGAAGAAATTGATGAAGAATAACTTCATGCAGTACTGAACAAACAAGCTGAAGGAAGAGCTAAGGAATTCTGAAGACACTGACGAACAGTGAGCACAACATCACAGAGCAGAAAGTATGGAGCATAAAAGAATTGAATTAATACAATGATCAGAGATTTAATGTACTTAAATAGATCTAAAAATCTGCAATTCAAGTTGCATTAGAAATAGATAATTTTGTTTCAGTTTAACCATTAAAGCATCAAGTCTCTTAATAGAGTAGGACTTAACACTCTTCTATATATTGAGTTACTTCCCAAGGAGTACCAAAAAGGTTGATTCATGAAAGTAGTATTGGCTATGCCCGATGCCTATTGACGGTCTAAGATGCCTATTGATGGTCTAAGAGAGAGGCTGATTAAAGGATGGCAGCATTAGATGCCTAATACTAAGTGACAACCTATATGTCTAAAATCCTCTAACAAGGTCACACCTAACACTGTGTTTGTAACCTTTAATAGGGTTGGCTCTTAACAGGGCTCACTTCAGAAGAGTGAAAATTTTGGGTATCGGTCCTAGTGGTTTTTTCCCTTAACAGGTTTTCCATGTTAAAATCCATGTGTTATGTGTGTATGATTTATTACTTTACTATTTTACATTTCACATATGCATTTCTAGATTTATTGGTATACTCTGTATATTTACTGTATTTTGGTAAATAGTTTACTATTTATCGGTAATCAAGGAGAATAAGGAAGACAAGGAAAACTAATAGACAGTTAATCATTAAAAGTATTTCATGGCATGCATCTTGTAGGGACATAATAATCTGAGGTTTATTTGATTGGTGGTTAGATTAAGGAAAAAATTTTGAGGCCACTTATTCACCCCCCCTCCCAGTTATTACTAACAATTGAAATCAGAGCTTGTGTGCTTAGAAGGAAGGTTTCAAGACCTAAGACAAAGATCACAAGATGAACAAACAACATGTGCCCAAGTTGAAAAAAGATAATTTTTCTTCATGGCAATGCAGGATAAGACTCCACTTATCAGGTATTGGTAATGATGTTACTCAATTCCTTGAAATTGAATATGTGTTTCCCACAAGAGCACCAACAGTTGAACAAATGAGAGAGAAGCATGAACATAATGGCATGATGATAGAGCTTTCTTCCTCACTCTCCGATGTTGAATTTGAAAATGTCAAATAATGCAAAGCTGCAAAGAAGATGTGGGAAAAATTGAACCTTGTACATGGTGGTGACAAAAAAGTTTTGAGAGCCAAGGCAGAAAGCCTTAGAGAAAATTTTGATGATCTCAAAATGAAATAAGGTGAAAAAATCACTCAGTATAGCACAAGAATTAAATAGGTAGTCAATACTATTCGAGGAGTTGGAGGTGTACTGGAAGAAGATACACTGGTAAGTAAAATTCTAAGAACCTTATTTCCTGCATATGCTATTAGAGTTTCTACTATTCAAGAAATGAGAGAAGTAGCAAACAATACAGTTACTCTTGATAGTTTAATTGGTAGACTGATTTCATTTCAGATGAATAACTTTGACAATAGTGTCTTACCAAACTTAGAGTCTTCATTTAAATCTTCTATAAGAATAAGTAAATCAAGACACTCATCTAGAAGAGACAGTGAAAGTGAAAGTGAAGAAGATGATCTTGATGAAATAGAAGCACTTATGGCTAGAAGAATTTAGAGAGGCAAAGGTAAATAAAAAGGTAATTTACCACTTGTTTTTTTTAATTGTAAAGAGATTGGAAACTTTGCTGCAAGATGTACTAACAGAAGAAAAGATGACAGAAGTAATGATAGATATTTTGAGAAGAAGTATGATAGAGGTGACTACAGAAGCTACAAACAATCAAAAAGAAGAGGTACCTAAAACTATAAAGACAAAGGAAATAAGGTCAGCTACCTAGCTAAATCCAAGGATGATGATACTGACACCGAATTTGATGAAGACATTGAGATGGTGTTTTTGGTTGTAAAGGATGATTCAGATGATGAAGAAGAAAGGTATGTAGAAACAGCTCTCATATCTAAAATTAGCAAAAATAATTTTTGGATCATAAATAGTGGCTGCACTCATCATATGACCAGTGATAAGAAAAATTTAGAGACTTTTGAATACTACAAGGGTGGATCAATAAGAATGGGAAATGACACACCTTGTCCAGTTGAAGGTAGAGGAACAATAATGTTGAATAACCAGATAAAATGTTAAAATGCTTATTGGATAAATAGATTGAATTATAATCTATTGAGTGTTTCTCAGTTGAACAATTCAGGTCACAAAGTAGCATTTAAAAATGAAAAGGCAAAGATATTCAACAAATTTGGAAATCTGATTGGTACCGGTGAGCAGACAAAAGGTAACTTATTCTATCTGAATGATACTGACTCCACTTGTTTGATTGCTACAAACAAAGACATATAGTTATGGCACAAAAGACTGTGTCATGTGAATTTTGACAACATGATAAGAATTAGCAAAAAGAGAAATGTCAGAGGCTTACTGATAATGATCAAGCCTGACAACATCATGTGTAAAAACTATCAAAAAGGTAAAATGATACAGTCTAGTTTCAAAATAAAGACCCATACATCTGATGCAATTCTAGAATTAGTCCATACTGATTTATGTGGACCCATGAGGACAAAGAGTTATTATGAAGATAGATATTTTATTCTCTTTGTTTATGATTACTCTAGAATAATGATAGTTATGTTTCTAAAAGATAAATCAGAAGCATTTAAGATGTTTTAATGATATAAGGCTTTGGTAGAGAAACAAAGTGGTAAGAATCTAAAATGTTTGAGATCAGATAGAGGAGGTGAGTTTATATCATATGAATTCACTAACTTTTGTAATGAGCATGGTATAAAAAGACAGGTTTGTACACCAAGAGAACCACAACAAAATGGGATTGCTGAGAGAAGGAACAGATCATTAGTTGATTGTGCAAGAACACTAATGATAGAGAAAGGCATCACCCAAATCTTCTAGAGGGAAGCTTTCAGTACTATTATTTAAACACTGGACAAAGTACAACTAAAGAAAGACACCAAGAAGACACCTTATGAGCTATGGTATGGATACACACCCAATGTGAGTTATTTTAAAAAATTTGGCAGTCAATGTTATATCTTAAAAGATGATAGAAATGGAAAATTTGACCCCAAGAGTGATGAAGTAATTTTTCTAGGGTATTCTACCAAGAGAAGGGCTTACAAATGTCTAAACAAAGCCTCTAACAAAATTATTTAAATTGCAAATGTAAAGATAGATGAATTTGCAGAGAAGAATGAATAGGAAAGCACTAAAGAACTAGAGGACTACAATAAGTCCACTTACATAGAGAAACCTAAGACTCTACCCTACCAACAATGTAGATCCTCTGAGCTACAAATCATTGCTCCCTAGCATTAGGCTACAAATACCGACGGTCAGAATAATGATCAAGATAATCTGCAAGGTGATGAAGAACAAAATGAAGATCAAAATAATGATCAAGTTTATAGTCAAAGAAATGTACCTGTACTTTCAAGATATGTAAGAAGGAACCATCTAGAGGTCTACATCATAGGAGATAAGAAAGCTGGTACAAGAACAAGAAGTAACTCTTTAAACTCAAATTGTTTAATTTGTGAGTTTGAGCCAAAATCTGTCAATGCTGCACTAGATAATGAGGAATGGATAAGTTCTATGAATGATGAGATTGAGTAGATTGAGAGCAACGAAACATGGTCACTTGTGCCAAGATTAGATGAAAAAAATGTCATCGGTACAAAATAGATATTCAGGAATAAGCTGAACAAGAATGGAGAAGTCACAAGGAACAAAGCAAGACTAGTATGCAAAGGGTATGCACAAGAGGAAGGTATAGACTATTGAGAGACCTTTGCATCCATTTCTAGGCTAGAATGAGTAAAAATATTACTTTCTTATGCTACATTGAAATGAATCAAGGTATACCAAATGGATGTCAAGTCAACATTCCTAAATGGAATACTTGAAGAAGAGGTATACATTGAACAACCAGAAGGGTTTGTTCATCCAGAGAAGAAGGACATGGTATGTAGACTTCACAAAGCCTTGTATGGATTGAAACAAGCTCCAAGAACCTAGTATGAATGACTTCATTCCTATCTAATAAGTATTGGATTTGTAAGGACTAGTGAAAACAATAATCTTTATTTAAAAGAAGATACTGATGCTAACACTCTAATTGCTGAAATATTTCTTGATGACATCATATTTGGAGGCAATGATATGATATGTAAATCATTTTCTAATGAAATGAGAACAGAGTTTGAGATGTCTATGTTTGGAGAGATCAAGTTCTTTCTTGGTCTCTAGATCATGCAACAAGGAGAAGGTATTTTCATTACACACTCTAAGTACAACAAAGAGGTCCTGAAAATATTCAAGATGGAAGAATCCAAACTAGTTGGAACATCGAGGACAAGACAACAAAGGTAAATCAGACTTTTTACCACATATTGTACATTCAGTGGGAATTGTTGCTATATTTTTTGCTAACCCCAAGGAATCACATATGACTACTGTGAAAAGAATTATAAGATATCTGAAGAATACTGAGGAATTTAGCTTGTCGTATAGAAGAGAAGGCAAATTTGAACTAAAGATGTTTACCGATGCTAATTGGGTTAGAAATCTTGATGACCAGAAGAGCACAACTGGAGGAGCATTCTTTATGGGTGACAGACTTGCAGAAGTAGAATATGTTGTTGCTGCTACAAATTGCTCAAATATTGCATGGATCAAACAGTTGCTGGAAGGTATGCATATGTAGATCTTAGAACCTGTGACTATCTACTATGGTAACACCAGTGCAATAAAAATTTCCAAGAATCCATTCATGCATGCAAAAACTAAACACATTTCCATCAAGTATCATTACTTAAGAGAACAAGTTCAAGAAAAATAGATGGTACTTGAATATGTGCAATACAAAGAACAATTGGTTAATATCTTCACCAAGCCACTACCCAAGGATATGTTTGAGTACTTGAGAAAGAGACTAGGGGTCAAACCCTTGTCTAATAGTCAGTAAAATGATGGAAGGTTGCATCAGCCTACATATTCTCATAATATCATTCATGTTGATGCAAGAAAATGAACTTCAAAGCTACATCTATATACAATAGGTATATATCATAACCGAGCACCAGAACATATCGTTGTATTACAGATGAATAAGGGAAATTCAAGGAATATATTATGGATGGAGAGAAAATATCCCTTGACATTAATGTAAGATATTTGTTTGGCATTGTTGTCAAAGGGAGAGAAAGTATCCATATTATCACAATCTTCAGAAAAAGAAGAAAGATTATCTGTTATCAGATTACTCTAACAGGGAGAGATCATATCCATAGGAAGAGAGAGTTTGTATGAAGGAGTTAATACAAAGGGAGAGTTGCTGACAAGAGAGAAAGACATCAAATGTGAAGAACAGACAAAAGAAAGATATTGACACAAGTAGAGGATGCAACACATCAGAACAAGAAACACAAAAAGCTGCAAAAATCAAATCTAAGCTAAAACAAAGCTTACCGAAGTTCACACATTTATCGGTTATCAAACAAAGATTGGTAGTTTGATGAATCTCAACAATTGTATTTCATATTATATTAGAAATAGTATAGTGTGATAATATAAGTTTGTTTCCATCAATGCCAAAGGGAGAGATTGATGACATGTAACTGATTAAATTTTTGATAATGTTAAGTTGAAGATAATGCAACACATTAAATCTGTTAATGACTTGTATTGTCATTGATGTCAACTTGATATCATCTATATGGTCATGTATAAAATTCCAAAGACTTTAGAGAATCAATGGAACAAAGGTTATGCCTTCAGCAATGCAAAAAAGTCAAGTATTCACTAAGTGATAGATAGAACAGACAGAGTGCACACCATTGGTAAAGACAAAGAAGAAAAGTCACAGTGATACCCAACGAGCAGAAGACAGTGTTTCTCGATGAAGAAAACCATAGGAGTCCTGACGAGTTAAAAGTAGAGGTGCCTAATGGATAGAGATCTTGAAGCTAACTAGAAGTCACACTGATAGAACTAGCAGTTGTAACCAATGACTAACTGAAGAGTTGATAGACGGAATAGAGAGTTCAGAAAATGACAAAATATTTAGCTGGAAAGATCTAAAGATATACTTAACTGGTTGTTTTCTTTTTTTTATTCGACCAGAGTTAAGTGATTGATTTAAAGAAGATTTGTACAGTTCACATGAAGATAACTACAAGACAAATTAGGAGTTATGCTTTAAATCAGATTGGCTGGATTGTTTTTCACACCAAGAATCAAGAATCAAGAATCAATGAATATTATGTCTATATAAGAGACAAGCTTAATTCATTTTCGTAACACATGAAAAAGGGAAAAAGGGGAGTGAATAGAAAGATGATGCTAAGAAGAAACTAATGAAGAAGAAATTCATGCAGTACTGATCAAACAAGCTAAAGGAAGAGCTAAGGAATTCTACAAACACCAACAAACAGTGAGCACAACATCACAGAGCAGAAAGTATGGAGCACAAAAGAATTGAATTGATACATTGATCAGAGAGTTAATGTACTTAAATAGATCTAAAAATATGCAATTCAAGTTGCATTAGAAACAGATGATTTTGTTTCATTTTAACCATTGAAGCATCAAGTCTCTTTACAGAGTAGGACTTAACAGTCTTCTATACATTGAGGTGCATCCCAAGGAGTGCCAAAAAGGTTGATTCATGAAAGTAGCATTGGATATGCCTGATGCCTATTGATGGTCTAAGAGAGAAGTTGATTCAAGGATGGTAGCATTAGATTCCCAATACTAAGTGACAACCTATATGTGTAAAATCCTCTAACAAGGTCACACCTAACATTGTGTTTGTAACCTTTAACAAGGTTAGCTCTTAATAGGGCTCACTTCAGAAGAGTGAAAATTTTTGGTACCGATCCTAGTGGTTTTTTCCCTTAATAGGGTTTCCATGTTAAAATCCATGTGTTATGTGTGTATGGTTTATTACTTTACTATTTTACATTTCACATATGCATTTATGGATTTATTGGTATACTCTGCATATTTACTGTATTTCGGTAAATAGTTATACTGCTTATTGGTAATCAAGGAGAATAAGGACATACAAGTAAAATTGATAGACAGTTAATCATTATAAATATTTCATGGCATGAATCTTGCAGGGACATAATAATCTAAGGTTTATTTGATTGGTGGTTAGATTAATTAAAAAATTTTGAGGCCACTGATTCACCCCCCCCCCCCTTCTCATTTATCACTAATAGGGTGGTGGTGATTTTTATTACCATTGATATTCTGATGATTCTTATTCATGCTTGGATGATCCTTGTTGTATTTTATATTTTCTTAGTCTTTTGGAGACTTGTTCAGTTACATGAGTTGTGTACTTGTACCATATCTAGATATTGGTTATCATCCTTTGAAGGATGTATTGTATTTCTTTATTATGTATTATACATACCCTGCGACTTGTGTTGTGGATGTTGATTAGGTTGTATACCTTGGGTATCAGATGTATATGTAATCTTTTATTATGAGATGTATGTTATTGGATTTAGATGATGTATCATTTATGTTAGTTCTTTGTAATTGTTATTTTTCGATTATTTGGCTTAAGTAATTCTACGTCAAGGAACCCTCAAGAAATTTTATCTATGTTGAGTTGTATTTCGTGTATGTCATGTACTTCATCATATTTCTTCCACATTTTTATCATTATTATTTGTAAACACTTAAGGAAAAAAAAATTGTAAACTTAGTTTCATGTTTAGGTTAGTTCTCCTAGGTTCCCTGGCGGGGCATTACAAGCACAATCTTCTAGAGAGGCCAACATAGGAGAATTAAATTTCCATTAGACCTATACCCCTAGAAGTGGACCTGTATTAAATATAATTTAATAATCATTGTTTTTGAGACTGAAATAGCTGACCCGGAAGCGGGAAACAACTTTTCCTGAAACTCGACATCCAGAAGTCGCTAGAATCTAAAATTTTAACCATGGGTCAGGTTCGAGGTCAACCTTGACCTAGGTTACGTTTGAGGTCAACCTTGACCTAGGTCTAGGTCAAGGTCTGCCTCGACCCAAAAATTTTGAATTTGACCCTAAGGTCAAGAATCTCAAATTCTGGAGCAGAGTGCCAGAAATCAACAAATGGAAAGTGGAAGATGGAACACGTACTCAGAGGGATAAACTAGTCCTAAATAGAAGTGCTTTCATTTTCTGATGATACAAATGGTTTTTGATAAACTACCCCATAGCAATTTGGAGCTCCCTTTCTATTTTATAAAAAAATTATATATCAAGTTTGTGCTTGGTCACAATGTAAATTATTGGAGCATGAGGCCCAATATTGTCGTAGGCAGAGGAGCTCCTTAGACTAGGCCATTTTCTTAGTTCAAAAATACCACTACCTTTGTCCACCCACATATATCTCACCCTCTCCTCCAGTGCACCATCCTAATATCATTACAGAGGCTTCCTCATAGAGTATTAGGTCCATTCACATGCTGAGTGATCAGTTGATCACCTAGACCTGGTCATTTTTGCCTCCTGGTGTGGATGATGCTGGCACATTAACATCTAGCAGTAGTTCAAATGTTTGTGTGCCCCATACTTGTATTATGTGCAAGAATTTATGCCTCAGTCCCATTACAGATATTGATACATATTAGTATTTTATTGATGAGGAGGATACATGTGACACATCTACAGAGGTTGCAACACCTCATGGAGCATCTGCATCTCATGAGAGTGATGAGGAGCGGTATGTAGAGCCATGGACTCCTATTGATATGGTAAGAGTAAACATTATAAATAAATTTGTCACATGACCTATTTAATTTAAAAATAATTTATTTGTTTAGATTAATTTTAATGACTGCATGCACTTATGTATATATTTGTTCCATTTACGTTCAATTGATGATAGAGGAGGAGTTGAGATAGGTGGATGACTCCACAATTTTGGCCATTTCATTTGGCCTTGACACCTATACAATATATTGTAAATTATATACCCATTAGTTTTTTTATATCATTTGGTGTACATGCTTAAATCTGTATCAATTAGAGCAATAAAAAGAATAAATTTACTAATATATTTTCATCTTATTATACTCTTGTAGGTATCAGTTGATGTCAGTGGGGGCACGAGGGGGTTCTTCTTCATGTGTTCACAAAGAAAAGGTAATTAAGTGTTTAAGATTAATTATGCACGCATATGTATGCCACTTGTGTAGTAATAAATTTATTTTACATTCACTTTATTGTATAGGGTGTGGCTCATGACGATGTCCTGACACAGGTTCGAGAGCCTAGGTTGATAGGCATCTTGATTCAGAGTGATAGCCTGATTATATGTAGATTTATATATTTATATTTATATTTTGTAATCAGTGTTGTTATGATAAAGTACATTTATATATAATTGACTATCTTTTTTACACTCATAGGTTACTCCCAGTGTGAGGGGGGCCCCACAAGAATCTTTCATATCTTTTTTGACCTAGTCCACTATTCCAGAGGAGAGGTCAATGGACGTAAGTTTTAATTTTAGTTCAATCAATTTGTAATTTTATTACTCTATCATCCTAAATTTTGTAAATTTATTACTCTATGTTTCTCCTTGGGCCCCTACACCACTCTACTAATCTCATTATTGAAAATATATATTTATAGGTCAGATTTGGTATTGGTGGTGTTGTCCCTTCACTACCAAGGGCTTATGCTATGACACCTGATCATGGTAGGCGACTGAGAGGCCAAGTACATATGTTTGTATTTAGTTATAATTTATAATTAAATTAGTCTTTGAATTATGGATTATATATATTCAGTTATAATTTATAACTAAGAAATCTAACTTGGGTTTGAACTCTTTTTTTATGCAGGATCAATCAGAGCCAAATAGTTCTTCAAAGAGGCTACATTTTGATGATCCCCCCTATGGCATAGGATGTAGTTTTAGTTGTGGTTATTTAAAGATGTCACTTGGCACATTTTGAGATGGCATATATGCCACATTGTACACCTTGAAACACTTATTTTGTAGAAATTTTTAAATGACATGTGCCATATTTGTATATGGAGATAGTTTTGATACTTTTAATACTTTATATATATATAGAACATTTTAATTTTTATGTTATATTTGTGTCATCTTTTGTATACACATGTGTTATTCATGTTTATGGAATTGAATGGTGAAGTTATATCTTGACTATGATTATGATTGTTATATCTTGAAGTTATGTTTTGAAGTTATATTTGATTATCATTATGATTTAAATTATATCTTGTTGAATTTAAATGTCAATTTGTTTGAATTTGTTATAATAGATGCAATAAATTACCGAGATCACTCAAATTCTCCTTTTTTTTGTAACAATACCCAAATCCTTCCTTCAATAATGCATCAACTTCTAGACCCAAACCACTTCAATAGACCTATCAATGGTAAAATACATCATACTTTGGCCCACTATACTCCACATATTAAGTTTCTTCTACCAACTTCATGCATGTTGATTCAAACATGCTTCATGTTGCATGATTATCTACATTTGCCCAAATAGTTTCTCTGACCCAAATACTTGATCCTCACTAAAAATGTTGATTATAAACCCTCCAAGGGACTTAACATACTTGGTCTATCCTATCTTCACATTCCCAAGCACTTCTCTTGCATAGTTTTACTCCAAACTCATAATTCTCCTTTCTATGCACACAATCCTATTCCAAAAAGTTCAACAACGACTGTGTTTGGTTATTTTATCCAAAACTTTCCAAAATAATTCCAAAACTAATAAGTGTTTTAGATACCATTATCAAGTTATAAAACATATGTCAAACTCAACCCACATTTTTTGGTAACATCATGCTCTAAAATTTTTGTCCTCAGTCACATACCTAGGCCTAATTGCTCCATTTTACAAAGGACCCCATTTAAGAAAATGCTCCTAGACCTTTCCCCTTTGGATAGTAGCATAATTTAGTCCCAATTAGAGAAAAACAAACTGAATTTTTTCCTTGACATAATATAATAGATTCAATCATAAAACTTTTCCCTCCTTTGGCCAAAACTCCTACTGCAATAACAAAGCCTCAAATTTTAACCCTTATTTCATCCTTCAAACCCAACAACTTCACCAAACCAATTCTCCCCCTGGACAATACACTTCTCTCCTACATTTATAAAGTTAATCCAATATGATACACATTAGAGATCCATCCCCAACCAACAAAATTAATAGAAAGGGGATGGATCATGTTATTCCATGCTCTTAAACACTAGGGAGCTATTGTAAACTAACCCTCACTACAAGTTTTAGCATTGACTGAGATTACCTTGTCAAATCCAAATGAAGTTGAATCACCCAAAACCAAGAGATTGTTGTAGACCTCATCAACATGATCTTGTGGCCCCTGATGGTTTGTCAATACCTCTCATGAGGTCCAAGACACGAGCCTTGGAAGATTGATTCACAATCGTGCTTAGTTCACCTTGGGAACACTTGGGGAAAGTGTGGTCGTGAGCATTCCAGTGACTACGTGGGTAGAATGGGGATGTCACTAATGTTTAACCGGCCAGCCGGAGCAGATGGAGAAAATAGTTTGATGCCAGAATGGATAGTTTGAAAGATACACTAGGGAGCTACTTTCAACTAACCCTCACTAAAAGTTTTGAAATCAACTAAGATTGCCTTGCCAAATTCAAACAAAATTGAATCACACAAAACTAAGAGAGATTGTTGTTTTCAAAGTTAAATGACCCCTTTTGACACATTGGAACACTCAAGCATGTCCCAATAGGTTGTAGGGCCCCTTGGGACACACTTGAGTGTTCCAATGTGTCCCCAGGGGTCAAAGAGGGCCCTAAGGGGTCCTAGTACATGTTCTCACACCTTTGGACCCCTAGGAAGACTCCATGACCCCTTTCGACACATTGGAACACTAAAGTGTGTCCCAAGAGGTCGTAGGACCCCTTGGGACTTAATTGAGTGTTCCAATGTGTTCCTGGGGGTCAAAGAGGGACCTAAGGGGTCCTAGTACACCTTATCATGCATTAGGACCCCTAGGAAGTCCCCATAACCCCTTTCAACACATTAGAACACTCAAGTGTGTCCCAAGAGGTTGTAGGACCCCTTGGGACACAATTGAGTGTTCCAATGTGTCAAAAGGGGTCATAAGGTCTTGTTTGGGGTCTTAACACGTAAGAAGGTGTACTAGGACCCCTTAGGACTCTCTTTGACCCTCGAGGACACATTGGAACACTCAAGTGTGTCCCAAGGGGTCCTACAACCTCTTAGGATACACTTGAGTGTTCTATTGTGTTAAAAGGGGCCATTGGGTCTTCTTAGGGGTCCTAACGCATGAGAAGGTGTACTAGGACCCCTTAGGTCCCTCTTTGACCCCTTGAGACACATTACAACACTCAAGTGTGTCCCAAGTGTTCCTAACCTCTTGGGACACATTTGAGTGTTAAAATATATCAAAAGGGGTCATGGGGACTTTTCATGACCCCTTTTGAAACATTTGAACACTCAAGTGTGTCCAAAGAGGTTGTAGGACCCCTTGGGACACAATTGAGTGTTCCAATGTGTTCTTGGGGGTCAAAGAGGGACCAAGCAAGTCCTAGATCACCTTATCACAATTTAGGACTCTCGGGAAGTCCCCACTACCCCTTTCAACACATTGGAATAGTCAAGTGTGTCCCAAGAGGTCATAGAATCCCTTGGGACATAAATGAGTGTTCTAATGTGTCCCCATGGGTCAAAGAGGGCCCTAAGGGGTCCTAGTACACCGTCTCACGTGTTAGGACACCTAGGAAGTCCCCATGACCCCTTTTGACACATTGGAACACTCAAGTGTGTCCCAAAAGGTTGTAGGACCCCTTGGGACATACGTGAGTGTTCCATTCTGTCCCTGGGGGTCAAAGAGGGTCCTAAGGGGTCCTAGTACACCTTATCACGTGTTAGGACCCCAAGGAAGATCCTATGACCCCTTTTGACACATTGGAACACTCAAGTGTGTCCCAAGTGGTTGTAGGACCCCTTGGTACATGCTTGAACATTCTAATGTATCCCAGAGGGTCATAGAGGTGAGAAGGTGTAATGAGACCCCTTAGAGCTTTGTTTGACCCCTGAGGACACTTTGGAACACTCAAGTGTGTCCCAAAGGGTCCTACAACCTCTTGGGATACACTTCAGTGTTCCAATGTGTCGAAAGGGGTCATGGCATCTTTTTAGGGGTCCTAACATGTGAGAAGGTGTAATAGGACCCCTTAGGTCCCTCTTTGACCCCTGGGGAAAAATTGGAACACTCAAGTGTGTCCCAAGGGGTCCTACGACCTCTTGGGACACTCTTGAGCATTCCAATGTGTCAAAAGGGGTCATGGAGACTTCCCATGACCCCTTTTGAATTATTGGAACACTCAAGTGTGTCCCAAGAAGTTGTAGGACCCCTTTGGACACAATTGAGTGTTCCAATGTGTTCCCAGGGGTCAAGGAGGGACCTAAGGGGGCCTAGTACACCTTATCACATGTTAGGACCCCTAAGAAGTCCTCATGACCCATTTTGACATAGTGGAACACTCAATTGTGTACCAAGAGGTTGTAGGAACCCTTGGGAAACACTTGATTGTTCCAATGTGTTCTCCAGGGGTAAAAGAGGGTCCTAAGGGGTCCTAATACACCTCACATGTAAGGACCCCTAGGAAGACCCCATGACCCCTTTTGACACATTGGAACACTCACGTGTGTCCCAAGAGGTCGTAGGACCCCTTGGGACACAATTGATTGTTCCAATGTGTTGAAAGGGGTCATGGAGTCTTCTTAGGGGTCCTAACGCATGAGAAGGTATACTAGGACCCTTTAGGATCCTATTTGATTCCCAGGAACACCTACGAACACTCAAGTGTGTCCCAAGGGGTCCTATGACCTCTTGGGATATATTTGAGTGTTCCAATGTTTCAAAAGGGCTCATGGGGTCTTCCTAGGGGTCCTAACATGTGATAATGTGTACTAGCACCCCTTAGGAATCTCTTTGACCTTCAAGGACACATTGGAACACTCATATGTATCCCAAGGGGTC
>MU226514.1:2540309-2582120 GCA_018584345.1 Thuja plicata
GAAATGTGTGGCCTCCTAATCAAAGACAAGGAGATCCCAATTGATTAATCAAAAAGAGAATATCAATGCAAAAAGGAATCAACTAGTTATGGATAAAGAGGAAAAGGGTGATGTAATTTCTTAATTATAAAGTAAATCAATACATATGAATTTCTTAAAACCTTAATTTAAATCAAACATTTATCTAGAAATGTAACAGATCTGGAAAATCCTATTTTCTGATGTCTATGTTGAGTTTCAAGAAATTGTGCAACTGGATCTGGAACAGAAATGCAGAAATAGACAAAACCCAAAAATATTTTCTTTTTCTGACTCAGGTTGACCTTGACATCTTTACAGGGGCACAATTGTACCCTAAAATGTTGACCTCAACCTACACTACTCCGACAAAAATTCTGTTTGCGGATCCTAAAAGTTTGCTGAAAAGGGTATCCAAATCTGCTCTTAAATTTGTTGTCATGTACCTGTACCTCCAAGAAAAATGGTTTTGTTTGTTAGGGAAGGGGTTTGCCTTAGTCAAACCCCTATTTGGGAATTAACGTTGAAATTAATAATTGAAATAGAGAATGCTAGAAATTAGTAGAAGGAGATCTAATAATGAAGCTATGATATTCAAATAGATATGCAATTGTATTTAGAAAGTAAACAAGTATGTTAATATAAAATCTTGCACTCAACATTAGAAACCCTAAATGTAAGAGAAAACCTCCATTATTGTATACTTGGAATCCACCTTGAAGGAAGAATGAATGAATCTTGAGGATGCACAAAGGATCTTGAAGGAAGATCACACCACCATGATGGGTAGATCTAGGGTTTGGATGATGAATCTTGAATTCTTCAACCAAATCCCTTCAATGGCTTGAATTCTTGAATCTTTGATCTTCAATGGAGAACTTGAATGCTTATTAGGAAGAATTGAAAACCTTTATTGAACACTTAGAAGCTTGAAAGAATGTAAGAATTTCATCCTTGGAGCTTGTTATTTCACTTGTTTGTGTGTATCAAAAATGAGAGGAGAAATGCTTCCTTATATACAAATCTAGGGAAAAATATTCTAGAGAGGCCTACATAGGATAATTAAATTCCAATTAGACCTAAACCCCTAGAAGTGAACCTATATTAAATATAATTTAAGATTCGTCACTTCGGAACCCAAAATAGCCGACCTGAAAGAAGGAAAATGAACTTTTGACTGTCCCCGAGCAGCTGACAAACTTTCCAATTGAAAAGGGGGACCTAGGTTGAGTTCAAGGTTGACCCTGACCTAGGTCAAGGTTGAGGTAGACCTTGACCTAGGGAGTCAAAACCCCCAGAAAATGTGCCAGGTGGGATAAATAGTGCCCAGAGAGGCCCAATCAAGGTCCTAAATAGGCACACAAGAAGCAAAAGGAGTAGAAATGAGAGGAAAACATAATGATCACCCAAAACATGCCCTAAGGAGGGTGAAACACTCTTAACATGGAAGTGCTTCCATTTTAAGATGATACATTAAGCCCCCACTTTAGAGGGAGTATGGAAATTGAACATTCTCACCGTAAATTTAGAAGAAAGACTTTGGTGGATTGCAATGAGGTAGAACATCACTTAGTCAAGGACATGAGCCCCTAAGCCAAGGTTTCTAACTCAAAATACATTTAGAAGGGTAAAAAAAAAAAAGGCAAAGGTAAAAAGACACAAAAAGAGGGGTTAGTATAAAAACAAACCCAAATCAACTAGTAGAAGAAACCTTACTAATACGATATTTGGAAAACTATCATAAAAGCATAAATGATTATATAAGAAGGACAAGAGAAACACTATAAATAACATAGCTTCATGATCTAATCCTAATAGCATGAAATAAAAAGAGAGAAAAGAGAGAGTGATTAGCTTGCCTAGTAAGATGCCCACCTTACCATGAATCACCAAGGAGGGAGAGTCCAATAGGTTCACCCATAAATTGTTTTTTGTAAATGTAATGTGTTTTCTGATAACTTTTGGAATACCTAAAGATCCACATTCTTGTATCACTATGGAATATAAAATGTGTGTCTCTTCAGGATTTAGCAACTTATGTGCGTTACCTTCCAAGGATTTAGAATATTTGAAATTGAAAATGTGTAGCCCTTCAGGATTTAGCAACTTATGTGCGTTGCCTTCTGAGTATTTAGCAAAAATAAAAATTAAAATGCATGTCTCTTCAGGATTTAGCAACTTATGTGCTTTACCTTCCTAGGATTTAGGAAAAATAAAAATAAAAATGTGTGTCTCTTCAGTATTTAGAAACTTATGTGTGTTACCTTTTGAGGATTTAGCATGTTGTTAAATGTAAACTATAGTATAAGTGAGACGCTGTATATGCCCCTCTCCTTATCATGGCTACTTATTAGATAGGATAAGGAAGATAAAGGAGGATACCTAATTCACAAAGTAAGGAGATATCTTGTTAGCAACAATGTACAATATATTCTTAGTGAAGAGTATTGACCCTTACATCTACGAGCATAGATAATCGTGAAAAGGATATGTCACTTATGGAAAAAGTATCCTCGAAGAGGAAGAGATCTTATCAACAAGACCTCTAGCATAGAGGAGTGCTTAGGATAAAATATCATCTTTCAAAGAAAAGTAAAGAAGGATCAAAGATTCAATCATCAAGCCCCCTATGATTAAGAAGAAGAGGAATCTTGAAATGAAGTAAGAAAACTCTAAACCAAAGCAAAGGCAAGAGTTTATAAAGAACATAATTTGAAAAATAAAGAAGAGGTGATCACCTAGGACAATCACCTCTCATATAAGAGGGTATCCATAGCCAAAACATAAGTCTTTACAAGGAAATAATGTTACGGAATAAACAAATGCCACTAAGCTAATGAAAGTAGATCCTTAGATAGAGAAAAATAAGGAGAACCTTTCCTGCCAGGAATGAAAGAAAGGGATACATCAATCAGATCAAGATATGTTGTAACAAAGAGGTATCTTTTCAAAGAAAATATCTTAGAAAAGATATCATGAAGACTAGGAGAGAGCTATGGATGATAGAAAGAATAACCAAATAAGCTCAAAACAAAATACATGCTACGAACATAATGGATCCTAGAAAAATGGAAGAAATACCTCTTGCCCCCTAGTGAAGAGACAAGAGGGGGAAAGATCTATATTATTGAAGAATGAGGGGTATTCCTCGTATGGAAATTATTAATAAATTGTAATACCGCACAATAATGAGATATAATTCCTAAAGAAGCTCTTTCTCTAACATACATCTTGAAATGCACACAATCAACAAGTAAATGTGTATTACTATAATGAAAAGGACATTTGTACTTGGAAAGAGCATCTTTTGGCATAGGTTTAAATATTTTTTTCTTAGAATTCATTAACTAAACATATACCTTCTTAGCCACATCTTGAGGGGTATCATGGTAATCTAAGGAAGGTGTTGGATGAAGAATATGAAGACGAGGGCGACGATCAAAATCAACCACCTTAAGTTGAGATAATGGAAAGCCTAGACCATGCTTATCTTGTTTAGCGGATAGATGAATCAGATATTTAATACCATGTTCATTAAAACCAAGCCCTAAACCCTTATAACCTTGTGTAGCCACCATATTGTATCATGTAGTGTACATATCTTGTAAAGCTTCTACAGGAGGTGATTGTTTACACTGATCATGAGAAAGTATTGTGTAAGGTAGAATGATAGGTTTAGAAGAAGTTTATTTTCTCTTCCCTTTAACATCATCATGGATCAGGTAAGAAGGGGAAGGTAAATCAAATAATTCTTGCACATCTGCATGATGAACCATAGTTTGAGCCCCATCATGAGTGTGGGAAGAAGTACGGATAGAAGATGGAGAAATAGGACTGAGAATATTAGGAATTGGATTTGCAAGGATAGGATTAGGAAGATTAGGAACTAGATTAGAAATGATAGGATTAGGCTTAGGAATATTAGGAAATGGGGTATCATCTACCAAATTCTTCACAGAATCCAAAAGAGCAATAAGTCTGCTACACAAATTCTTAATGAAAGTTTTGAAAGTAGGAAGACTAGTATTAGTTAATCTCAAAATAGCGTAAGCAAGTGTAACATGAAGAGTAACAAACATGATGAAATGGATGATACTCTCATAAACATCATAAGTACTATAAAGAGATGCTATGAGAAGAATAATGAAAAAAATGACCATACCCCAAAGCATCTTAAAGATCTTCATAGTGAATGAAATGCAAGAAATGTTTTTTTATTTTATGAGAATGTAGATTTTTTTTTTGTATTTTAAAATGCAAGAGAATATAAGAAAACTAATTTAGTATGTATGCAAATTCTAGTCTCTAAGGAAAAGAGGAAAAGCATCTAACACCAAAAAGAAAGAGTTGTCTATCGTAGGTTCACCAAAATGTAGGATATATATATATATATATATATATATTTATTTATTTATTAGGGAGTGTGTTGATTGTATAGGGGGGAGGTGTATGTGGAAATGTGTGGCCTCCTAATCCAAGACAAGGAGATCCCAATTGATTAAGCGAAAAGAGACGATCAATGCAAAAAGGAATCAACTAGTTATGGATAAAGAGGAAAAGGGTGATCTAATTTCTTAATTTTAAATTAAATCAATAGATCTGAATTTCTTAAAACCTTAATTGAAATAAATCATTTATCTAGACATGTAACAGATCTGGAAAATCCTATTTTCTTATGTCTATGTTGAGTTTCAGGAAATTCTACAACCGGGCCTAGAACAAAAATGCGGAGATGGACAAAACCCAGAAATATTTTCCTTTTCTGACTTAGTTCAACCTTAACCTCTTTAAAGAGGTGCAATTGTACCCCAAAATGTCGACCTCGACCGACACTGCTTTGATAGAAATTCTATTCGCGGATCCTGAAAGTTTTCTGAAAAGGGTATCCAAATTTGCTCTTAAATCTATTGTCTTGTACTTGTACCTACAAGAAAAATGGTTTTTTTTGTTGGGGGAGGGGTTTTCCTTAGTCAAACCCCGATTTGGGAATTAACCTTGAAATCAATAATTGAAATAGAGAATGCTAGAAAGTAGTAGAAGTAGATCTAACAATGAAGCTATGATATTCAAATAGATATGCAATTGTATTTCAAATGTAAATAAGTATGTTAATATGAAATCTTGGAATCAACATTAGAAATCCTAAATATAAGAAAAAACTCTATAATTGTATGCTTGGCATCCACCTTGAAGGAATGATGAATGAATCTTGAAGATGCACAAAGGATCTTGAAGGAAGATCACACCACCATGATGGATAGATCTAGGGTTTGGATGATGAATCTTGAATGCTTGAACAAAATCCCTTCAATGGCTTGAATTCTTGAATCTTTGATCTTCAATGGAGAACATTAATGCTTATGAAGAAGACTTGAAAACCTTGATTGAACACTTAGAAGCTTGAAAGCATGTAAGAATTTTGCCCTTAGCACTTCTTATTTCACTTGTTTGTATGTATCGAAAATGAGAGGAGAAATGCTTCCTTATATACAAATCTAAGGAACAATATTCTAGAGAGGCCTACATAGGAGAATTAAATTTCAATTAGACCTATACCCCTAGAAGTGAACCTATATTAAATATAATTTAATATTTGTTACTTCGGAACCCAAAATAGCCAACCCGAAAGCAGGAAAATGAACTTTGAATGTCCCCCGCCAGCCGACACACTTTCCAATTGAAAAGGGTGACCTAGGTCAAGGTCGAGGTCAACCCTAACCTAGGTCAAGGTCAAGGTCAAGGTCAACCTTGACCCAGGGTGTCAGGACCCCTGGAAAATGTGCCAGGTGGGATAAATATAACCTAGAGAGGCCCAATCAGTGTCCTAAACATGCATAGAAGATATAGAAGGGGTAGAAATGAGAGGACAACATAATGATGGCCCAAAACACCCCCTAAGGAGGGATAAATATTCTTAACATGGAAGTTCTTCCATTTTAAGATGATATAAGAACACACTTGAGTGTTCAAATGTTTCAAAAGGGGTCATGGGAAGTCCCCATGACCCCTTTTCACACATTGGAACACTCAGGTGTGTCCCAAGAGGTCGTAGGACCCCTTGAAACACACTTTAGTGTTCTAATGTTTCATCAGGGGTCAAAGAGGGACCTAAGGGATCCTAGTACACCTTCTCATGTGTTAGGACCCCTAGGAAGACCTCATGACCCACTCCAATACATTGGAACACTCAAGTCTATCTCAAGAGGTTGCAAGACCCCTTGGGACACACTTGAGTGTTCCAATGTGTCCCCAGGGGTCAAATAGGGTCGTAAGGGGTCCTAGGATACCTTCTCATGTGTTAGGGCACCTTAGAAGACCCCATGACCCATTTTGACACATTTGAACAGTCAAGTGTGTCCCAAGGGCTCATATGACCTCTTGGGACACACTTGAGTGTTCCAATGTGTTGAAAGGGTTCACGGGGACTTCCTAGGGGTCCTAATGCATGATAAGGTGTACTAGGATGCCTTAGGTCCCTCTTTAACCCCCGTGAACACATTGGAGCACTCAATTGTGTCCTAAGGGGTTCTATAACCTCTTGGAACACACTTGAGTGTTCCAATGTGTCAAAAGGTGTCATGGGGTCTTCCTAGGGGTCCTAACGCATGAGAAGGTATACTAGGACCCGTTAGGACCCTCTTTGACCCCCGAGGACACATTGGAACACTCAAGTGTGTCCCAAGGGGTCCTATGACCTCTTGGGATACACTTGAGTCCTCCAATGTGTTGAAAGGGCTCATGGGGACTTCCTTGGGGTCCTAATGCATGATAAGGTGTACTAGGAACCCTTAGGTCCCTCTTTTAACCCCATGAACACATTAGAACACTCAATTGTGTCCCAAGGGGTCCTAAAACATGTCAAGGCACACTTGAGTGTTCCAATGTGTCAAAAGGGGTCATGGGGACTTTCTATGGGTCCTAACGCATGATAAGGAGTACTAGGACCCCTTAGGTCCCTCTTCAACCCCCGAGAACACATTAGAACACTCAATTATGTCCCAAGCAATCCTAAAACCTCTTGGGATACACTTGAGTGTTCCAATGTTTCAAAAGGGGTCAGGGGAAGTCCCCATGACCCTTTTGACACATTGAAAAATTTGAGTGTGTCCCAAGAGGTCGTAGGACCCCTTGGGACACACTTGAGTGTTATAATGTGTCCTTGTGGGTCAAAGAGGGACCTAAGGGGTCTTAGTACACCTTCTCACACATTAGGACCCCTGGGAAGTATGCATGACCCCTTTTGACACATTGGAACACTCAAGTGTGTCCCAAGACATCGTAGGACCCCTTGGGACATAATTGAGTGTTCCAATGTGTCCCTGGGAGTCAAAGAGGGTCCTAAGGGATTCTACTACACCTTCTCACATGTTAGGACCATTAGGAAGACCCCATGACCCCTTTCGATACATTGGAATACTCATGTGTCCCAAAAGGTCGTAAGACCTCTTGGGACACAATTGAGTGTTCCAATATGTTGAAAGGGGTCATGGAATCTTCTTTGGGGTCCTAATGCATGATAAGGTGTACTAGGACCCCTTAGGATCCTCTTTGACCCCCAGGGACACATTGGAACACTTAAGTGTGTCCCAAGGGGTCATGGGGTCTTCTTAGGGGTCCTACCATGTGAGAAGGTGTACTAGGACCCCTTAGGACTCTCTTTTACCCCTAAGGACACATTGGAACACTCAAGTGTGTCACAAGGGGTCGTATGACCCCATGGGATACACTTGAGTCTTCCAATGTGTCGAAAGGGGTCATGGGGTATTCCTAGGGGCCCTAACATGTGAGAAGGGGTACTACAACCCCTAAGGACCCTCTTTGACCCCCAGGGACACATTGGAGCACTCAAGTGTGTCCCAAGAGGTTGTAGAACCCCTTGGGACACATGTTAGTGGTCCAATATCTCAAAAGGGGTCATGGGGACTTCCTAGGGGTCCTAACACATGAAAAGGTGTACTAGGACCCCTTAGGTCCCTCTTTAACCTTTGGGAATACATAGGAATAGTTAATTGTGTCCCAACAGGTTGTACAACCTCTTCAGACACACTTGAGTGTTCTAATGTTTCCAAAGGGGTCATGGAAAGTCCGCATGACCCCTGTTGACACATTGAAATACTAAAGTATATCCCAAGAGGTCGTAAGACCCCTTGCAACACACTTGAGTGTTCTGATGAGTCCCCGGGGGTCACAGAGAGACCTAAGGGGTCCTATTACACCTTATCACACATTAGGACCCCTAGGAAGACCCCATGACCCCTTTTAACACATTGGAACACTCAAGTGTATCCCAAGAGTTCGTATGACCCTTGGGATACACTTGAGTGTTTAAATGTATCCTCAGGGTTCAAAGAGGATCCTAAGGGGTCCTAGTGCACCTTCTCATGTCCTAGGAGCCCTAAGATGTCCCCATGACCCTTTTTGACACATTAGAATGCTCAAGTGTGTTTGAAGAGGTCGTACGACCCCTTGGGACACACTTGAGTGTTCTAATGTGTCCCTGGGGGTCAAAGAGGGACCTAAGGGGTCCTAGTACACCTTCTCATATGTTATGACCCCTAGGAACTCCCCATGACCCCTTTCAGCACATTGGAACACTCAATTGTGTCCTAGGAGGTCGTTAGACCCCTTGAGACACATGTGAGTGTTCCAATGTGTTCTCGGGGGTCAAAGAGGATCCTAAGGGGTCCTACTACACCTTCTCTTGCATTAGGACCCCAAGGAAGACCCCATAACCCATTTTGACACATTGGAACACTCAAGTGTGTCCCAAGAGTTCGTAGGACCCCTTGGGACACACTTGAGTTTTCTAATGTGTCCACAGGGGTTACAAACGGTCCTAAGGGGCCCTAGAACACCCTCTCACATGTGAGGACCCCTAGTAATTCCCTCTTTGACCCTTGGGGATAGATTGGAACACTCAAGTGTATCCCAAGTGGTCGTAGGATCCCTTGCGACACACTTGAGTGTTCTAATGTGTCCCCATGGGTCAAAGAGGGACCTAAGGGGTCCTAGTACACCTTCTTACATGTTAGGACCCCTAGGAAGTCCCTCTTTGACCCTTGAGGACACATTGGAAGACTCAAGTGTGTCCTAAGGAATCATAGTACCTCTTGGGAGACACTTGAATGTTCCAATGTGTCCTTGGGGGTCAAAGAGGGAGCTAAGGGGTCCTAGTATAGCTTCTTACACATTAAAACCCCTAGGAAGTCCCTCTTTGACCCCCTGGGACACATTGGAACACTCAAGTGTGTCCCAAGGGGCCATAGGACCCCTTGGGACACACTTGAGTGTTATATTCTATCCTCATGGGTCAAAGAGGATCCTAAGGGATCATAATACACCTTCTCACGCGTTACAACCCCTAGGAAATCCCCATAACCCCTTTCGACACATTTAAACACTCAAGTGTGTCGCAAGGGTTCGTACGACCCCTTAGACACACTTAAGTAGTTTAATGTATTTCCTGGAGTCACATAGGGACCTAAGGGGTCCTAGTATACCTTCTCATGTGTTAGGACCCCTAGGAAGTTGCCATGCACCCTTTGAACACATTTCAACACTCAAGTGTGTCCCAAGGGGTCGTACGACCCCTTGGAACACACTTGAGTGTTCTAATGTGTCCCTAGGGGTTACAGAGGGATCTAAAAGGTCCTAGTACACCTTCTCATGCGTCTGGACCCCTAGGAACCCTCTATAACCCCTTTGGAAACCTTTTGGATGCCTTATACTGGTGTTATGAAGATATTATGTGATATATTGTAAAATACATATATATATATATATATATATAATGTAACATTTAATATTAATATATATTATATAATATTTAATGTAAAATATATATTACATAATATTTAATATATAATAGATATTAAATAATATTTAATATATGTAATATATAATCTAATATATAATTTTTGATATATAATATATCATATGAAGGCGGGAGAAATGGGAGGGAAAATTAGGAGGGAGAAAGGGGAGGGAAAATATTAAGAGGGAGAAACAGGAGGGAAAATTAAAAAATCATAATTCTATTGTCATTTTTGGGTACCCAAAAATATCGGGTACCCAATTAGTTCGGGTACCCAATTAGGCTCGATATTGCTTTGCACACAAAACCTACATGTTCAACTCTAAAAATGTCACAAAAACATGTTTTTCCTTGTTTCTCTGAGTTCTAGACTTCGACCATGTAGCTGATGACTTCTTTTTCACCTGAATTTGATGAAACGAAAAGGGTATCTTAAGGAGATTATCAACTTTCTATCGATATAACTGCTATCAAATTTTGAATTTGATAAGTAATTATTAGTTATTTTCTAATTGAGTTACCTCTAAAGTGTTGATTTATATATTGATTGAAAAACATCTATAACTTTCAAACGGTATAACATTTTTTAAATCCAAAAAATGCGTCGCATTGTATGCTTCGCCTACTATAACAGAATTTTTTTAAAATTTTTTGTAAATTTTTCAATGAGTTTAGGTGGTCAGACACAGGAGTTTTTTTATTTTGAAAATGTTATAGTAGAAAATTCATAATTAAATTTTTTTTTTTTAATAAAAATACAAAAAAATATGCATCACATCCGGGCATGAGTCTACTATTTACACATAAAATCTTATAAAAAAATATTATCATTTGATTATGATTAAGGTGGTCAGACATACACCTACTTCTTACTTTTTTCCTGAAATTTTTTTACTAGTCCATTGAAATCTATACTTTTCACAAATAATATTATTTTTTGTTTCAGAAAAGGCCTAGTAGTTTTAAAACTACATTCAATTTCCTACAGATTCTATTCTTACAACTTTTTGGTATTAGGTTGATAGCTAATTCAAATTTTCATGTCAAGTTGACTAACCCTTATTTGCTGATTTTTCATTGCCACTTAAGGACATAGTTTGGCCCCTTGTGATCTTGCACATACCCTATAGTTTGTCACTTGTTTGATAAAAAAAAATTAAAAATTAAAAAATTTATCAGATCTTTATGGATGTTTTTCTTCTAAAAGATGAACATACAATCACAACACACACACAAATCGTGTTTTTGACCCCTATTTCTACACAAAAGTGTATATTCTCGATCATTTTCACAGGTTTTAACAAGAAATTCTTCTAGGGAATCTACCTACATTCAAATTGGCTTGTAATAATGGCTCTAAAAGGTAAGCATTGCTAATTTAACTAGGTTTTACTCAAGATTATATTCGAAACATTTTGAGTTTCATCCCCCATTATAGAGGCCTCCCACACGCATAAAAACATGATTTTACGTAATCCCAAATGACTACCAGAGGAGGTTTGATTCTCAATTTGTTTCATCACTCATCTCATTAAGAATGAATCCATTTTTATTATACTGGATTGTATTACCACGACTAAAATGGTTGTATCCAACTTGGGTTGTTCCCTCTCACCATCCTTGAAAAGGAAAATCTCAAGAGGCAGGCCCACTAATCTTCTAGCATGTTCATTGAAAGAAATATAAAAAGGTTTAAATATTTTTGGGAATTTGATTCACCAAATGTGAAGAGCATATCCCTACCATTTTCAGATTTCAAAACACAATTAACACTTGTTCATTTTCACCTCTTAAACTAAGGGATTTGAAGTGTTTTTGTCTTTTTGATTCACTCAAAGAGTGAACAGCATATACCTAGCACTTCGCTTCCAAAAACAAGGAGGTTTTAATTATGTCTTTTTTCATTTCCATTGGTTCTTTTCATCTCAAATTTGGCATACAAAATTTTTTAATTCGTGACTTGAATTCCCTTTACTAATTATGCTAGATTTCAACTTTGAATGCCATAATTTAAGCAAATGCAAGAGGATGTGAAAAATACCTCAAATCGAAGCTACCAAAGCTAGGCGCATTTTTTATTGTTTTTTTTCTTTTTACTACTTAGCTAGTGGAAATCTTTCTAGCTCCTTTGCATCCTCTCCTCCAACAAGTTAGTCAACACAACTCACACAAAAATGAAGAAAATCAAAATCCGAAATGCAAAGCTTAAAATTCACCTAACAATTAGAATTCTCTCAAAGATTTCAAGGTGAATTACTTCAATTTAAGGAAATGAACTTGGATTTATAAGCTTTAACAACTTTGAGATAATATTCATAAAGATTTTCCTCTTCAACCAAATTTTCTAAATTGCTTGATTTGTGAAGGTTCTTCTCACGTTTTAAAAAATGTTTAATCTCCTTGTCATCTTTGTGGATCTAAAGTTTGGGTTTCCTCACCCTCTGATGTTTCTCCATCTGTAGATCAGAAAATAAAATATCATTAGTTTCATGTTTTTAATGATTTGCTAAAGTAAAATTAAAAATAGGCTGACGCACTATTTTAAAGATGGTAGAGCGCTACTTTAAACCTATCTACGCACTACTTTAACATGTTGTAAGTGTTATTTAGCAGTAAATAGAGTGTTACTTAACACATAGTAGAGAGTTAAAAGACAGATTAAATGCACTGAAAAGAATATTAAATGCGCTAAAAGGAAAGATCATAAGCATAAAAAGAATCTTCAAATGCACTAATATTTGAGGCTAAGCGCTCCTTTTCTGTATAAAGGCATCATCCTTTAGGTGTTTATGCATCACTTCACTATCAGATGCGTTGAAAGAATGAAAGATAGAAGACAAAAACTATAATGCACACTATTTCACTACTTAAAGACATCACACTTTAAGTGTCTATGCATCACTTCACCTACAACCTATGAATTTATGCAAAAGAACACACTCAAATACAGAAAAAAAGTGATAAATCCGTTAGAAATGAGGCTTAGAGCCCAAGAGTGGGTGCCATTTGTGTATATGAAATCATACTTTCATTAGATTAGTATTGTATCTATCATTTCAACAATTGAGCATCTCATGGATCACTAACTAGGAAAGAAAAATGATGCTCTCAGTTTAAAGTATCCATAAATGACAGTCCTAGAATGAGAATTGAAGATATTTGATCAAGATTATGCCTGTTTAGCTCAAATTACTCACTTCAATGCAAATTCTAACATGTAATTTCTATGAAATCAAATTCCATTTTCCTATAGTGATGATGCGTTGCTTCATGAGTGTGTGTGATATTAAATGCATCAAAATTGGCTTCTATTTAAAGGATTTTCCAAGTATAGGGGGTAGAGTTGGTTAAACCATGATTAAGGCTTGGTTGGATTAGGGGTTTCAAATGGTGAGACCATTTAAATGGTGGTTTAAAATAAGGGGACAATTTGAGTGGTCAAGATGCAACTCCAAAATGTGTGATGGAGAAATCATTTGGATTGATCCATGTAAGCTCTCATTCTCAATCCTCATTGGTTGATCCAATTAATGCCATGTGATGGATGATAAAATTAAGGGAATTAATTAAATAATTTTATTTTATTTGTTTAGCCATGTGCACCCTTGAATGGGTTGGATTTAAATTGATTTTTACTATGCTATTAATTGATTAATCTCAATTGCACAATTATTTGATTTATTTGATTTAATTAATCCAAAGGCTTTTAATAATTCAATTAATTCATAATTTTCTTGATTTAAATTGATTTTCTCACTTTATTACTTGTTTGATTTTATTGACCAATTTTAGGTTTCTACACCCTGCTACTAAGTTATGCTATTCGAGTATCTGCTATACAAGAGTTGAGATCCATTTCTTAGATGAATGCTTCACTTGATGCTACTATTAGTAAGTTGGTTGCATTTTAGATTAATGGTTTTGATAATAGTATACTTGATACATCTAAGATTTAGTCTACATTTAAGTCATCTTTGAATATTGGATGTTCTAAAGACTATAGAGCTAGTGATGGATATGTGAGCAGTGCTAGTGAGAAATTTTACAGCTGCCAGAGTGGTTTGGAAGAGTTATATGCTGAAAATGAAGACAATGAAAGGGAATTTGAATCTTTTTTGGGTAGAAGACTACAAAGAGGAAAAGGTAGATACTGAGGTAAGTTACCCTTGAAATTTTTTAATTGTAACAATATTGGTCATATTGTATCTAACTACCCTGAGAAATACAATGAGGAGAAGAAAAATAACAGAGATAAGGACAAAAGAGAGAATAGATTCAGAGACTACAAAAATAAAGGTAACAAATCTTGTCATATTGCTAATGAAGGACTAAGTGATGATGATTCAAATGACAATGATGGTGAACACATTGTGTATGTTGCTATTAAAGATGATGCTAATGGATAAAACAAAGAAGAACCAAGAGCCCTAATATCACAAGTAAGAATGAAAAATGAATTATAGATAGTGGTTGTTCACATCACATGAATGGTGACACACTTAATCTTATATCCGTAGAGAAGCATGATGGAGGATTTGTTATATTTGGTAATGATTCTCCATACCCTATGAAAGGAAAATGTTCTATAATTCTATTGAATAAAAAAATATGTGATAATGTTTATTGGGTTGAAGGCTTAAAGTATAATATGTTGAGTGTTACATAGCTAAATAAAACAGGTCATCGACTGGAATTTCAACATGGAAAGGTGAATTTTTTTAATAAGAGGGAGATTCTAATTACTACTAGAGAACAATCTAAAGGTAATTTATTTTATCTGTATACTTCTATGAAGAGTTGTTTGTTTGCTAAAGTTGAAGATGTTTGGTTATGGCACAAAAGGCTTTGTCATGTTAATTTTGACAACTTATTCAAAGTGAAAAATAATAATAGAGTTAGAGGACTACCAAGATTAGAGAAACCTGAAAATGTTATGTGCAAAGAATGTCAAATGGGTAACATGAATAAATCTAGTTTTTCAAGCAAGACTTATGTTACACAAGGAATTTTGGATTTAGTGCATATTGATTTATGTGGACCCATGAGGACTTACAGTTATTATGGAGACATATTTTATTTTGTTTGTGGGTGATTATTCTAGAATGGAGTTTGTAATGTTTTTAAAAGAAAATTTTCATGCATATCAAATGTTTAAATGGTACAAGGCTAGAGTTGAGAAAGAAATAGGAAGACAACAGTAATGTCTGAGATCTATTTAGATAGGATTTAGCTAATATAATTAGAATCCCAATTGTTATATTAATGACCCTACTAATTCGGAGGTGAGTTTACATCTGATGAGTTTACACTATTTTTTAATGAAAATAGAATTAAGAGGCAGATACCAACACCGACGACACCACAACAGAATAGAATTGTTGAGAGAAGAAATAGATCTAATGTTGATTGTGCAAGGACCCTGATGATTGAAAAAGGTATTTCACAAAATTTTTGGAGAGAATCATTCAATATTGTTGTTTACACATTGAACCAAGTACAAATGAAGAAAAGTACCAACAAGACACCTTATGAAATCTGGTATGAACACAAACATAATGTGAGTTATTTCAAAGTTTTTGGCATTATATGTTACATCTTGAAAGGTTAGATAAAGAAGGAAATTTTGATTCTAAAGGGGATGAAGGGATATTCTACAAGGAGTAAATTCTATAAGCATTTGAATGAAGCTACTAAAAAAATGGTGGAAATTGCAAGTGTGAGAATCAATGAATTTACAGAAAAGAATGAGGAAGGACGTAAAAAGGAACCTGAATATTATGAGAAGTTTGTATATGTACAACCTGATTTTCCTGACATCTTACTGAAAGCACCTATCGAGGAGGAAGCTAAATAGAGAGTTCAACAATCGAATAATGAGGATGAAGAACCGAGACCTACAGAGCCTATTTAGCATAATATGTGAGAAGGCAGAAATTCTCAAGAAATATTATTGGAAATAAAGATGTTGGAGTGATGACAAGAAGCAACGTAAGAGACAATACATGTTTGATATCTATATTTGAGCCAAATAAATTTAAAGATACACTAGATAATGAAGATTGGATGAAAGTAATGAAAGAAGAGTTTGATCAAATTAAAAATAATAGTACATGGAAATTAGTACCTAGACCAAAGGACAAAAATGTTATTGGTACTAAATGAATTTTCAGAAATAAGATGAATAAGAATGCAGAAGTTATCAGCAATAAAGAAAGATTGGTTTGCAAAGGTTATGCACAAGAAGAAGGTATTGATTATGGAGAGACCTTGGCACCTATTACTAGATTGGAAGGAGTTAGAATACTTCTAACTTATGTGTCTTACAAAGGATTCAAAGTTTATCAAATGGATGTCAAGTCTGCATTTCTGAATGAGATACTTGAAGAATAAATTTACATTCAGAAACTCGAAGGATTCATTGAGAGCACAAATAAGAACAAGGTATGTAAATTACACAAAGCTCTTTATGGCTTGAAGCAAGCACCCTGAGCATGGTATGAGATATTACACTCTTATCTAATCAAAATAGGATTTAAAAGAACAAGTGACAATAGTAATTTGTTTATTTGAAGTGTGACAGTGACAACAAGGTTTTGATTGCTGAAATTTTTGTTGATGATATTATTTTTGGAGGAAATAACACCTTATGTAAGGAATTTTCTGATGAAATGAGAAAAGATTTTGAAATGTCTATGATGGGAGAGATTAAGTTCTTTCTAGATCTACAGATATAGAAAGTTGTAGAAGGGATCTTTATTACACAAGATAATTATATCAAAGATATCTTCAAAACTTTTGGTATGGAAGATTCCAACCCAGTTGGAACACTAATCATCACATGATGTAAATTGTCAAAAGAAGATAAGACACAAGAAGTGGATAATACTCTTTACCGAGCCATGATTGGTACATTGCACTATGTAGTTCACAACAGACCTAATATAGCACACACAGTTGGGATTGTTGTAAGATTTTCTTCTAATCCTAAGGAAACACATATGTCAACAGTTAAGAGAATCTTTAGATATATCAAAGGACTGAAGATTTTGGTTTATTGTACAAAAAAGGAGGTACTTTTGATCTCCAAGTCTAAACTAACGAAGAGTGGGCTAGAAATATTGATGACAGAAAATGTACTAGTGGAGGAGCATTATTTCTAGGTGAAAGATTGGTCACATGACTAAGAAAGAAGCAGAGTTGCATTTCATAGTCTACTGCAGAGGCAAAATATGTTGCTACTTCCATGAATTGTGCAAAAATTTCTAGATCAAACAGCTACTTGAAGGTATGCAAGAGATTATCTCAGATCCTATAAATATTTCTTGTGACAACACAAGTGCTATGAACATATCAAAGAACCTGGTTATGCATCCAAAGACCAAGAATATTTCTATCAAGTATCACTACTTGAGAGAATAAGTTCAAGAGAGAAATTTGATATTGGAGTATGTTAATTCAAAGGAACAACTCGTTGATATATTTACAAAGCCACTACCAAAAGATTCTTTTGAGTATCTCAGAGGTAAATTAGGGGTTCTTCCTCTATCTAATATACACTAAGAGCATGAGGCATGCTGCATCAATTCTATATTTTATTAGAAAATTATTTTGAATTAATGTTATTATGACACACGTTAGGTGATTCCTGAAGTTTTGTGGAGATTTATATATGCAATGAATATTTGTACATGTCAGGTATAATCCACTACTGGAACAAGTTTTCAGGAATATGATTTTTTGGCATTGTTGTCAAAAAGGGGGAGAATAAATTGATGACATTTATCCATAAGGGAGATATTGATGAAAGAGGAAGAGAATGAATTGCTACTAGTTACTCATGAAGGGACTCAGAATGTATGCTATAGTATCATAAGATTTATCCAAGAGGGGGAATAGTTTGATGATTAGAAAGAAAGGATTGAATCGGACACAAGATTAGCAACTCAGAGGGAGTAATGATAGAGGTTAACAATATTGAGAGTTATCATTATCAATTTCTATAATAATAGTATAGTGTTTCCATCAATGCTAAAGAGGGATATTGTTAATCAACTCATGGAGATGATTAAGACCGAGTGATAGTAGGTATAAATGTTTGTAGAAATGGTTAGATCAGTTGTTATTTCTTCATGGATGTCAAGAAATTGATTATTGATTTATATTGAGTTACCATATCATAAGAAGGAGAAGTTAAATGGGTGACAAATACAGATCAGACAATGATGAAGTAATGTTGATATAGTTGTTTGCTACTATATATTTGATGCTATCAAGTCAGTACATTTGATTGCTAAGTCAAAGATTACAATAATTTATGACTGGAAAGAGTTACTCTATTGAGAAAGACAGAGTCAGTCAGTATAGAATTGTGTTAGTCAGTCATAGTCACAGAGCACCGATAATCAGTTAGACATTGAGCATAAAGTGAAATCAGTTACCAAGTTGCAAAGAAAGTCTACTGAGTACAGAATATTGATTGTAAGTGTTGATAAGATCAAATTTAATATGAATCTATGATGATCTGGATGTTGATAAGGATAAACAAAGTTTGTTAGAAGATCTACAAACATTAAAATTCAATGAGAATATCTAAGGCAAGGATTAAGGGGTTAAACCTGATTATTAGAGTACCAAGAAAAAATTCCAAGTTCTGAGGTAAAAGTGAGTAGTTAACCGAGCTGAGGTTTATGAAGAAGATGATTGAATGGCTGAGTGCAAAAGATGGAAAACCTAAGCAAGGAGATTAAGAGACAAAATTTTTCCTATATAAAGGATGAGAACTAATGAGAGAAGAGATGTTGGCGAGTTGAATTGAGAAGTAGAAGAAGCTGAAGAATAGAGTTACCAAGTAGAGCATAGAAGCAGAAAGAGAAGAATCTATAGTCTAGAGCAGAGATTAATGGAGTATGTGATGCTAGTATTCATGTGAGCACAAAGGATCTCACCCAAGAAAAGGTAGTTTCTATTTTTACAGATCAAATCTATATTGTTGCTTATTAGCATTTGTAATGGAGAAAATCTCTTAAACGAGTGGATTTAACATTCCTATTTGTAAATACTATAAGTAGGTGACATTCAAAAAGAGTGTTTAAAGACCTCTACCAAGGCCACTCCTAATAGGGTGAAGATCTTAATAGATCTGACATAAATTCCCCACTAGGGTCACATCTAGCAAATGTGTTTGTAATCTTTAACATGGTAAGTTCTTAACAAAGCGTACTTCATAAGGGTACATTTTTATTGTGGGTCACAATTCCCACATATGTTTTTTACCTTATTGGGTTTCCTCATTAAATATGGTTTTAACTGAGTTTGAATGATTTATTTTCATATTATGAGATGTATGGTTGTTTAAGTTATTAATTTGTTTGGTGAGTCACTCATTACTATATTCAGTTCTACCGAGTGAATCAGTGAGCTAAGTTTAATTATTTGATTTGATTTTGATTGATTCACCCACCCTCCCCTTAGTGGATCAACAAGGTCTAGCTGAAGGATTGGATAGAGAACCAGTATGGTAGGTTTCATGAGTGGAGATTCTTTGGGTTTCTTGGATGATTGATATATTTTATGAAGAGATCATTTTACTCAAAAAAGGTGATTGATTATTGGGAAATCTCTTCCCGATAGTCGGTACAATCACTTTGGCGCTAGGAGAAAGGAGTTTTCAGTGAGTCTTTCTATTATTTCGGGGAGGGTAGAGCATTAATTTTCTATTTGTATTTTTCATTTTTTCCTCTCTATACGGTCAATCACTTCCGAACGATGCTATTGTCCCATGAAGAATATTATCTTCCAGTTTCTTTTTGGCCCATTTATGCTTCTAGAGATCTACACACCACAGGGATAGTTCACAAATACTTCTAGGGTGTATATTTATTTTTGGGGGGTCATTTCTAGTTATGGTAACATTCTTTTGTAGTAGGAATTCATTATGTCCTCTTTTTCACGGTGAATTCTAAGGCCACAGTTATTACAGATGTCCCTTCATGTCACTTCTGGGTATTCAATTTTCTGTAGATCTAATTTCTTTTGGTCTCTTTTTTAACCCAACCCCAGAGAGTTTTGAACTTTGATTGATCATTATGAGTTATGTCAGCTCTTTAAAATTCAATCTTTTGTACAAATTTATAGGTTCTTCTCTGTTTTCATTCACAATAGCTATGCTTTGAAATTGTTTCTTTTTTCCTTCCATTACTGAAATTTCTTGTTTCTTACCTCTTCTCACCATTCTTGTATTTAGTGCAATTCATTTTCCTTTTGTTAAATGTTTCTTTCCTTTTTTTCAGTTTGTATGTTGTATCTACTTTTCCTATGAATTCTATATAAGTGAATACATATTCCTTGTAGTATCTCATCAGTACTGGTCCGCATATGAGTCTTTAGGAGATATATTAGAGTTGAGAATAGTGTATTTTGGAGTTTTATTGATTTTAAGAGAAGTTATAGGTAGAGAGATCCATGTTTCAATCTCATGTATCACCTCCATTTCTCTTTCTATAATTTCCCTTTCACCATATCCTTCTCCCTTTTCCTCAAAAAAAAAGATTTATGTGCACTTAGATTATAAAAGAAGTTGGCGTTCTCCAGAGATTCAATCTCATTGATCAAGTCCCACATTGAGATTTTTTCCATGTTTCACAACGTTGCCTAGGTCTCTAACCACCATTTATGCAAGGGTGCAAACTTTTGTGTTAAGAGTTTTGGCATGCCCAATGGGACACATATTCAAAATCAGTTCATAATTCCACTGCTTGGCCAATTTAAAATTTCATTCATTGAGAAATTAGGTATTTTTCTCAGTACCATTAGCATTTGGAGGCATTTTATCAAACACCATGATGACTCTGAGTGCAAAATCTATTGGTTTCAAACAATCCAAGTGCTGGCATGTACAAAGATAATTTATGATCTTTTATGTTTCTTCAAGTTTTCTATGAAATTATTTATTTGACTGCCTAATCATGGACCCATTTCATAGAAATTCTTATTATTTCCCCCATATCATGAAAATAATACCCCTCTTCCCTCCTATTATCAATATCAAGCTCAACCATGACCTAGTTATGACCCAAATTCAATTCCATATAGTCAGCATGTCTATTATGTTTTCCATCCTCACAACCTTGCTCCATTGGTTTTAGCTTCCTCTGATGATAAACTTGAAGCCAAGGTGCTGAAGATATTAGCTACACTATAAAACATGGGCAAGTTGTGTCTGGACCTCAATATGTAGATGGATGAGTTTAATATTACAGAGCAATTGCAAGACCTTGAAAGGTTGTGGGATAAAATTGGTAGGCTACGAGAGCTTGATAGAAAAGAAAATTAGATGACATACTAGACCTACCTCCATAAAGAGAAAGAAAGGGAGATATGAAAAAGGAAATTTGAGGAGGAGATTGCAAAAAGGATAACTGCAGAAGAAGAGAAAGAGAGGAGCTTAAGCTTTATCAAATGCAAGCATATGAAGCACACAAGGCCCCTAGACATAAATTTTCCAACTTCAAATAGAGAAAATCTCCCATATTGCAAGAATTTGCACAAGAGCCTAAGACCCCTTCCTCCAAAATTGTCATTTAAAGCTTTAGGAAGCCCCGTCCATTACAAGAGCTTAATGCTATAATTCCTCCACTCCTGGTACAAGAATCTTCACCCTCTCATACTTCTTTATCTATTTCCATTTCACTCTTTAAGGGTGGACTGGTTATGTAGACAACTGATGGTCCCAATATATCATTTTGAGAGGAAGAGACCAAGATAAAGCATCCATGGGATGAGATACAACCTGATGTTCATAATATTTCATGTAGGCTAGAACTAGATCAACCAAAGGAGGAGACAAAAGAGCTACAGGAGGATATTGAGAAGGTTATATCCATTCAGCCCTCTTTGAAGATGATTATTGTGGAAAATAAAGAGGATCCAATCCTCTTTTTCAAAGAGCTTCCCTCTTTTGTGGAGGAAGAAGAAGAAGAAGAAGAAAAGGTTTTCAACCCTACCCTTAAGGAACAAATCTCAAATTTTGAGCCTTTGCATGATTCAGAGGATTTTCTGCAAGAATAACAAGAGCCAAATTGGTTATTGCAGCAAGAGGTCCTTCATGATATGGAGGATGAGAAAGAGGATCCCAAGGATAGCTCTATCCTTGAGGAAGATCACAATGATATGCATGAGTTTGTCCCTCAACCTATGCATATCATTCCAATGGAGGAAAATGATTCTGATGAAGAATAAATTCTTGGGGATGAGTTTGAAATGTTTTTCTCATCCATAGACATCAAGCCATCTTCTCTTTCATTAGAAGATCATGAGTTTCAGAAACAACATGTGGAGATCTACTCCATACCATTATCTCCCAAGGAAGTGGCTCATGAGGAACATAAGGAAGAGGTGGAGATCATATCTTCACACGAAAAGGAAGATCCACATCCAAACTAGTTGGATACCAAGGCTACAGATCACAACAATGAGGTCAAGGATGATTGCTTAGACCCAACACCATCAAGAGGATGCCCCGTAAGGCATCTATCACTAAAAAAAATTGGCAAGTTCCCCTCGGTCATGGTTTTTCATAGAAAGAGGGAGAATATAAAAAGGAGAAATTTTGTCTTTCTCAAGGTAAGAGTATTGCACTATTGGAGAGCTTCATTTTTCTTAGTATTGGGATGGTTTTCTGACAAGATGTGATAGTTTTGTTGTTTTTACTTCGTTGCCTAGTTATCCAAATGCATGCAAGGAAAAATAAAATTGTAAGGAAGGGAAGCTATTTTGACAAGCCAGTTAATGAATTGTTTAAATTTTTTTGTAAATTCTTGCACATAATAGGTTTTTTGTTTCTTTTCTTTCCAAGAAGTGTGTCCGCACAACTATTTTCTTCTAGAGACAACAAGGTTTAATGCATTGTTCAATTATAGTGTAGAGCTTGCAGGTATTTTAAGTTAACTTCATGCCCAATGGATTTCCAGGCTACTAACCTTGAACACATAGTAGGCATGCCCCTATAAGTCTCCATAAATTTTGACCATTTTTTGTCCCCATCATATTCTTCAGATCATATTTTTAGCACAGGGTTCCAATTGAGCAGATAGAAGAGCTAAAACAGACAAAATCTTTAGGACATAGATTTCAGTGTAACATTCCTCATGCTACACATAAATAAACATGTAGTGCTTTAGTGGGGCCGAATGCTCCATTTGAGAAATAATTTTCTATGGTCTCACTGAAATCTTTCACAGATTGACCAACAAGCTGAGGATACCATTTTTGGGGTAGATGGTCTCTGGTTGTATCGATACAGTTTTTAGTGCAAAGGAAAATTCTTATCCATAGAGGACTTACTGATGTATGACATTGGAAGTGATTAAAATGCACATTTTGATATCCTGATAGATGCCATCAGGTTAAGTCACCCCAATGCTACATCTCATCAGTGATCAAAAGAGAAGATTTTGGGCGGCCCGACAGTGTTTTTTGTTGGAAGCTACAATTGTTATATTGTCATTGATGTCAAACCTTACCTGGTAAGACAACTTCTATCTAGTAAAGTTCCATATCATTTGATTAATGAAGAAGATTTGAAGAGAGGAGATAACAAGAAGACCTAGTGAAATGGTGGAGTTATGAGAAACTACAATGGGTACTTGATTAGTTATAAAATTGACAAGATAATGTGGTGTTTATCTTTAACACCAAGTGAAGATTGGAAGAATAAAAGCTTTGTCTTGACTGAACAAAAGAGAAGAATATTAAGGAACTTAAGTTTAAGCTGAGTGATGCGAGTGTCAACCAAGTGCCAGTACATGCCAAGAAAATATAGTGTTGACCAAGCATCAGTATTTACTGATTTATCTAGTGATGATCGAGTGGAAGAACACAGTGATGACCGAGTGTTAGTATTTTATAGTTTGTGAAAGAATTGAGATCCCAGTCGACACAGTTGAATTCTTGGGATTTGTAAAGCATATTTTAGATAAGGATGAACATCGTGGAGAATTTAATGAGCATTTAATATATGTTTAACCATTTATATGTATGGATTCAAGGAGTTTTGAGAAGTATCTAAAATGGTAGAAGGAGAACAAAATGTTGGAAGGATTCATTGGATCTGACCAAACCCTAAGATCTACGATGATGATTAAGCAGAAAAATATTGAGCTACCTAATCAGAGAGGCATAAGATTAACCTAATTCCAGGTTATGTATGTAGAGGTTGATTTACTTGATTGGAAAATCTAAGCAAAAGGTAGAGAAGGTTGAGAAGAGTAGTCAAGAACTTTGAAGTGGTGATTTCTTGACGAGTTTCCAAGCAGATCAAAAAGATAGAGAAGATAATGAAGGCCATTCAGTGAATTAGCATTTGAGCAGAGAAAAAGTGGATCTATATTTGGAAAGTGAGTTGTATGTTTTAGTTCAAATATACTATTAGTTTCTAATCATTGTATCAGTTTAAATCCTTTAATCAATGTTGACCTAATAGTCATTTCTAAATCCTTTAGTCAAGGTGACATTCTAATGGAATGATCAAAGTCCTCCAACAAGGCTCACTTTTAATAGGGTGATTAAATCCTTTAATAGGGTCACACCTAATAGTGTGTATGGTAAACTTTAATAGGGTTGGATCCTCACATAGCTCAAGAAGAGTGAAAGATTGGTAGCATGTTACTGGTGGCTTTTCCCATATTGGGTTTCCACGTTAAATCCTGGTGTCATACTTGTGTGAATGTTATTTGATGTGTTTACTATGAAGAATTTTATATTCTACAAGTTGATTACTTTAGGATAGTGGACTGCAAGTTTATGTTATTAATCATATGCTATAGAGACCGAGTGGATTATTGAGTAGATCTGAGTTGGTTAAAGCATTTAAAAGTTCAATTGGTACATCTGGACCTGAGGATAACTGATTCATGCCCCCTCTAAGTTATTCTAAATCATTCTAACAATTTTTATCAGAGGATTGTGGTGCTTGTAAGGAAACCTTTGAAGGTACTTGAAGCTAAAGATCAAGGTGTATAAAAAGGAGGTATTGAGGCTAAACGAGGAGAACTTCCCTGCATGGCAAAGTTTGATGAAGCTATACCTATGGTGTAGGAGCACCTAGGAAAAATATCCATGTGTAGTTAAATTTTTGGCTTGTAACTGACTCTATCCAAGCCAGTGATTTTATTTTGAACTTAGAAGGTCTAGCAAGGTGTTTTACTAGATGGATTAAGTAACTAGCACTAATCCAATCTAGTTTAGTTAGTTTTTTCTTTATTGCTTCTTTTGGCTTAGGATTGGGAAAATGAGTCTAAATGTATCCTAGACCTAGTTGTGAAGTGGAAAGTGCCTAACAATCTCTAATGATGTGTATTTATTGAGTGAAGAAGGATAGAGGTACTAAAAGTTAGTTATGAGAATTTATGAAAAAGATGCTAAATGTTGTCATGACAACATTTTGCAATTTTGCAAATGTTGCATGCAACATAGACAAAATTTTTATTCCTTTCAAAATGGAGGAAGGAAATCAATGCTAGTGGCCTAAAATGGTGGAGGAAGCATCTTAAGATACTCTATGGCTCATTTCCCAAGGTAGAATGATTGTAAGAAAGTTTTTTAAAGTGAATAGAGAAAGTGTTGTGAGATACAGAATACAGTCGACTTGTTTGAATGTTCTTAATGTTTTAATGGATTGAAAAGCTTAATCTGTTGGTAGATTCATGTAGTAGGAGTATATTCAAGACTTTTTATTTTAGTGAGAAATTATATTAGTGTTGATTTGGTAGCCTTAGGAAATTTTTTAAGTTTTAGGGAGTCTATTGGTCCAGTTCAGTGTAGTTTATGGTTTTATGGCTCCCCCATGAAATCCAACTATGGGTAACTCAAAAGGTTGGATGAATGTGTTAGGGGAGCCTCTCTATAGTGTGAATATTCAAGTAGGATATCAAAGGAATGGATTTTCTATTTTTATAGCCATGCCCTAGGAAAGATGTGACTGTCCAGTTAGGTGTATGACATAGGAAAAGATGAATGCAGAGACAAGGGTGTGTATGAGAGTTTGAAAACAAGTCTGGTCTCAGAGTCATTAGGGTCTTATAGATCCCTGGTTATGATTTTAGAGCTCATCCAATCTATTTGGATAGATTTCTCCATAGAAGTCAGTGGACTGCTTGTGAAGAGATAAAATAGGCCTAATAGCCCTACAATTCAGGTCATGGGTGTATGGAATACTTGGGGACCCTAGACCTTGAAAATCCTTTAGGTCTTCAAAAAGGGTATCAGGATCCTAAATTAGTTTTTGGGGTTGTTTGGGAGATTTAGGAAGAAATCTAGAAAAACCCTCTAGATAGGGCTAATTGGTCAATTAGGCCTAATAGGATCATTTTGAGTGAAGATTTGGAACTCGACTAAATTGAGATTAAAGACCTATTCAAATGGGAATGTATGGATGCAAAATATGTATACAAGTAGTAGAAAAGACCCTTGTAGTATTTTTTGGAGTTGGTATAAAGGGTTTATGTTTGGAATCCTTCAAGCAAGTATAAATCATTGAGACAAAACTGGTAGTAGTGGTCGAGTTGCCTTACGACAGCATGGGCTCCCCACGGGAATCCTACTGCCACAACAGCAAGGCAACCGCAGGCCAGCCAGTTGTACTGTCGGCGCGGTTACCACGCGGGGTGGGTGGGGTAATACCCACCTCCCCATTAAATATTTTTATAGTTTTTTTTTTAAAATAAATATTTTTATTAAAACACGCTTTCATTTTTATTCATTTTAATTTTCTTTTTTCTTTCTTTTTTCCTTCCTTTTTCAATTCATTTTTGAACTCGAAAAACGTGTGGACTTTTTCCAATAGATTTCTTTTTTTCTTTTCTCATTTCTATTTTTTCTTTTGCTAGGAATGATTTATTTTTTACTAGTGTATTTTTCTTCTTTCTCTATATTTTTCCAGATAGATGGTTTTTTTGATTTATTTTAATTTTTCCAAGGGAAGGATTTTCCAAAAACAGTTTTTTTTTTGCACTATAGTCCTACTATAGCCTAGTTTAATTTTTCCCAAAAAAGGTCTTCATTAGGGTATTTTTCAACCAAATTTTGACAGCATAACCCTACTATGCTAAAATTGATTTTTACCTAAAAAGAATAGATCTAAGAGTTTTCTAAATACCCAATTCAATAAAAACATCAAATAATTATAATACATGCAAATGAGATTTACCAAGCACAAAGAAACTAGATTTTCACAAGAATTGTTATTTAACAAAGGGTTTTCAATACCTACCTTAAATTCCACCACAAATCTGATTATGAAGCCCTTTGAGAAATCAAGAATCTTGAACCCCTCCAAACTTGAATATGATAGCAGATCCTGAGCCACGAAGACTTGAGAGAAAGGATCCTCAAAATTCTTCCAAGCATCTCACATTAGCAATGTTACAAAATACGAAGAACACAAAAATGATAAAAACACAAAACTTCTCCCAAAAATCCCTTCAACCTTCTCCAAAACCTATTATGTTCAAATGAGAAGAGAACTCCCCTAAAGCGATTTAACTTTCACATTTCATGTAATTTGAAAATAGACACTCCACTCAACTTCGTTAACTCAACTTCCAAAATTGAAATAAAATCCTAATTATTAATTAAAAATATCATTTAATTATGCAACTCAACTTTGACTCTTAAAAGCAATTTGCATTTTGAATTCAAACTCTAATTTCAATAATTACAATACACAAGTAATTAATTAAATAATATATTAAATAGATTAAATATTTAAAGCACTATTTTATCCATGCAATTAAATATTTAATTATTTAGTAAAGCATAAAAGCTAAAATAACTCCAATATCAAATTAAATATAAATATTTAATATTTGAACTTTAATTAATTCCTTCAATTTAACATAGGTATTTAATTAATTTTAATTAATTAAATACCCTATATTTAATATTTAATTCCAACAATAATCAATTTAATAAATAACTTGGTAAATCACACAAATAGAAATACACTCAACTGAAATTAACCAAAATTAACTGAAACACACACAAGGATGGGATCCACGAATTTACGTCAACTAGACAAATTTGAGTAGGGTAGACAAACTGATACTCTTCCAATTCTTAGGAAAATAGGCTTAGGGTAGGGTTTTGGGTCTAATTGTTAACTCCCCTCTTTACCATTGAGATGAATATATGGGCACGCTCACTCCTGTCAATTCAGGGAAGATGATGTCCTGTACCTGCAAACCTAACATCACAAGAACAAGCATGTACATCCAATATAAATTTAGCAAACAATGATAGGGATCGGTCAAATGTGTGGATCTCGCAATGAAAGTAACTATGTCTCTGTCCTTTACCACATCAAACATGTCAACAAGTACATCAACACATAAGCTAACCATACACGTGGAAGTATGGGGTAAGTAACATCATAATTCTAAAATAAACATATAATATTACATCATGGTAATATCATCATCTATCTACGCATCATATGATCAACTTAAAAAAATCATGATCCAAAATCACCAACCACTGAAATAATAAATGCTCACATGAAATGTAGCCTAGAAGAATCTGACAAATCAACTGAAATAATAGCCTAAAAGAGTATGGCATCAGGAAATAAAAGAACCCCCTAGGATTGGGCTTACACTTGGAAGCCTGTAAAAAAATAGGGATATAAATCCTGTAATCTAGTTGCGTCCTCCCAAGTTATTGATGACTCATCATTTGGGTCCCACTGGACCCTTACCCGCTGGATGGTGTGACCCATGAGGGTCAAACCCCATTGCTGAAGAATACAAATTGGCTCCAAAGCTAGCTTCCCTTTCTCTACCTATAAAGCATTCCAATCAAGAACATGCAATATATCTGGAATATAGTGTCTAAGAACAAAAACATGGAAAACATCATGGACGCGAGATAGGCTAGGTATAAAAGCAAGACGGTAAGAAATTGGTCCTATCCTCTCTAGGATCTCAAATGACCCAAAAAAATGAGGTGCCAAATTTGAACCCTTTCCATAATGGATCAGACTCTTCATTGGGTGCACTCTCAAGAATACTCTATCTCCAACTGCAAACTATCTATCCACCATGTGAGCATCTGCATACTTCTTCTGTCTATCCTGTGCACTGACCAAATGCTCATGAATACATACTACCTGCTTCTCCATGTATCAAAGCATCACAAGACCAAGAAGAATATAGTCCTCCAATCTATCCCACCTCCAAGGTGTATGAAAAGGATGGCCATACAAAGCATGGAAAGGTGACATGCAAATGGAGCTGTGATAACCATTATTATTTGCAAACTTGACTAGATACAAATAGTCCTCCCAATGGGTCTATCTATCCATGACATACATCCTCAACATATCCTCAAGCACCTGATTAACCTGCTATGTCTATCGATTAGTCTCAGGATGGTACGCTAAATTGAAATTCAGTTGGGCACCAAGATCATGCTACAATGAGGTCCAAAATGCATAGGTGAATATAGGATCTTGATCTGAGATAATCCTGCAAGGAATTCCATGTAGTCTCACAATATCCTATATGAAGACTATGACTACTGACGCCACTGCATAAGATGATCTCATAAGGGAGAAATTTTCCACCTTGGTCAACTGATCAAAAGTCACCATGATAGCATTATGTCTATGAGGAGCCAAAGGCAAACCAGCAATGAAATCCATCGATATGAAATCCCACTTCCAAGATGGAATGAGATTTGGCTGTAAAAGCCCTTCTAGATGCTAATGTTCTTCCTTAACCCTCTGACACTCTATGCATCTAGCTACAAAATCAGCAATGCCACACTTCATACCAGACCAATGGTAGAGTTGTCAAAGGTCTGCGTACATCTTCTTGATACCGGGATGTGCCAAATAAGGTGCACGATGGGCCTCAGATAATAGTAGTGTATGCAAAGAATATGATGGAGGTACATAGATCTAGCTCATGTGATGCAAAAGACCATCTGGCTCCATAAAAAATCGTAATAATCTACCCTCTAAAGGTCTCCCTGACTAAGTCTTTGACTTCACCTCCTGATACAAAGTATCTCTAGGAAGTGCCTGGAGAATCCTACTCCGCAAATCCACACTGAGAGTCAACGCTGAAAATGTTTGTCACTTACAAATCAAAGCATCAACTACCACATTCTCCTTTCCCTGAATATACTTGATCTCAAATTCATACTCACAAAGAAACTCCATCCATCTTCTCTATCTAGCATTTATATTAGGTTTAGTAAAGATGTATTGTAGACTACGATGATCACTATGAAGCTCAAACTGATGTCCCAATAAGAAATGTCTCTATTGGACCAATGCATGTACAACTGTGAATAACTCAAGATCATTTTTAGGGTAGTTCAACTCATGATCCTTGAGTTTGGGAGACTCATACACAATCACTCGTCCCTCCTACATAAGGACTGCTCCAAACCCTTATAAATGAAGTATCAACACAAACCACAAAGTCACCCACTGGATCAGGTACCACTAGGATAGGTGCACTAGTCAAACACCCCTTAAGGTTGTGGAAAGCCTCCTCACACTTCTCTGTCCAAACAAATTTCTTCCCTTTCCTTTGAAGAGAAGTGATAGGATGTGAAACCCTAGAGAAGTTCTTAACAAACCTGTGGTAGTATCTAGCCAGACCCATGAAGCTACAAACCTTAGACACATTAGTGGGTGCTGGCCAATCCACAATTGCATGTATCTTCAAAGGATCTACCAAGATACCTTCTCCATAAATCACATGTCCTAGATACTGAACCTATGACTAAAATAAATCACACTTTGCCGAATTGGCATACAACTAATTGTCCTTCAGGCACTGCAATACTTTTCAAAGATGTCCTTCATTCTCTTCTATGGATTTAGAATACATCAATATGTCATCCAAGAAGACAAGCACAAAGTGATCTATATACTTATGAAAGACTCCATTCATCAAGCACATGAATACTAATGGAGCATTTGTCAAACCAAAAGGCACCACTATGAACTCATAGTGTCCATAGCGAGTGCAGAATACAGTCTTGTAGATATCTACATCCTAGATACGCAACTGATGGTACCTTGATTTGAGATCAATCTTAGAGAACACCTTGGCTCCCTTAATCTAATAAAAAAGGTCATCAATCCATGGCAATGGATACCTTTTATTGATCGTTACCTTGTTCAACTGTCTATAGTCAATGCACAAGCATAAAGATCCATCCTTCTTAACAAAGAGGATAGGTGCTCCCCAAGGAGAAACAATAGGTCAAATGCTTCCCTTTTCCAACAATTATTCCAAATACAGCTTCAAATCACTTAATTTGTGAGTAGTCATCTGATAAGGAGATCTAGAGATAAGTTCTGCTCTTGGAAAAAGCTTAATGCAAAATTCTATATCATGCCTTGGTATCATACCTTGAATCTTACTAGTGAGAGACATCTATTAATTCCTACAAAATAGGATGATCAAGGGTCTTGAATTCACTCTCCACCTCATCTAACTCATTCATAGTTACCAAAAACACTTGGAAACCCTTTCAAAAACTTCACTTAATTTGCATAGTAGAAATGATATGAAGAGATATGGGATGTGGAATTCCCATAATCTGACAATCCTTATGCACATCATCCTTGCATTAGATGGTCTTTCATCTACAATCAATGTTAGCCCCATGATCTCCCAACCAATCCATCCCCAATACAACCCCATATGATCCCAAAGGAATCACATGAAGATCAACTGAGGTAATGAATTTACCTAAGTTCATCTCACTTACTGACCAAAGAATCTATGGCTACTTTAGCCCCTGAAGCCAACTCCACTTGCCATCCTACATCTTGCTTTGTAGCCACTAGCCAACATTATTCAACCAAGAAAGGAGATATAAATGAATCTATAGCTCCAGAATCAAATAAAACAGAGATATAAATACCTCGTATGGCACCTGAAGTCTCTACCATAGTACCCTGATGCTCTTCCTAATGGTGATCCAAAGCTGCCAACACTCTATGAGAGCGTCCCGTATCTCCCACTGTAGGCTCTAAAGGTGTCAGCCTACATGCTGAATACTGAGGTGCTCACTGAGGATAATTAACTACAATATGGCCAGACTAACCACAAGTAAAGCATCATGTCCCTCTACTATTGCCTCTCCCAGTAGAGGGTGCACTAGACTTCTGAAAGCTACCTCTGTTGGCACTTGGTTGTACACTCTGTGCCAGACGACTGAACTGGTTATGCCTAAAGCATTGACCATTACAAAATATTTTACCACTCCAAGTGGGAGGAGGAGCCTTTTTCTACTACTGGTGATTTTGATTACCTCTATAGAAGTTAGGTGGCTTCTTGAAGTTTTCAGTGCCTTGTGACTAGTTACCTCTGAACCCTAATTCTGATGCACCACCTATCTAAGAATTATGCTAACCTCCATGTCCCAAGGCCAAATTATCCTCTGCAAGAGTGGCCTTAATGACCACAACCCTTAGGTTTGTAGGCTCAAAAATCTTAACTTCACCAACAATGTGGGAATTATGCCCTTTAACAAAATGTTGTATAATCAGGGCCAAATCCTATCTGTAACCTACATACTATTTGAGCTTGAAAAATCAATGCTCATACTCCTCGACTATCAAAGTCAACTACCCCAAATTGTGGAAATCATCTACTCATTGTTTTCTCCACTGATCTATGAGGAAACACTCTCAAAAGTGCTCAATAAATAACTCCCAAGTCACTGTGTCCATCTGAAGCCCTAACTTTTCCTCTTCGATCTTCCACCATACAGCTGCAAAATGAAAAAGCTTCATCACAGCATACCTCACTTTAGTATTTCTACTAAAGGGATGCATGGAGAAACTCCTCTCGAAGGCTATAAGTCATGTCTCTGCCTTAGATCATGATCCTTTTCCATCAAAGGGAGTAGGTCATCCTCTCATCAGATCCCTCATGTGGTTCACTGCCACAACATCAAGATCCATTGTCATGGTTCTCCTTGGAGGACTCCTAGACCTCACCCTCTCTCTTTCCTCTCTATGAGAGTGGTGGGAAGCATCCTACTCTACTCTGACCTACTCAAGAAGATGATTCAATATCACCTGCAGTAACTGTCTAGTGCCAAGCTCATCAAACTCATCCTAGCATTCCTCACTCTACCCATTTCTATACTATTGTTGACCACTATCCCATCTAACACTCATATAAGGGCTATGTTTACTACCTCTCCCACGAAGACCAGATCAACCTCTGCCATGACCTCTAGCGGCTCTAGTTTCAGGCATGATTTCTAAAACAACCAGACATTCATACGATAACTACTCACAACATAGCTTGAAATAAAAACTAAAGAGTAAGAATAACCATAAAGAAATAAATTTGAAAAGAAATAATGTTGTATGTCTATTTTTAGTTTCAATTTCAAGCTATACAAAACCTAATGAGCATGCAACTCCCAGATTTCCCAGTGTAGAAACTAGGGCTCTGATACCAAGTGTAACGCCCCACCAGGGAACCCAAGAGAGATTAACCTAGAACATGATACTAAGTTTGATGATTTTTTTTTCTAAATTTTACACAATAATGTTGGGATTAATGGGAAGTATGTACTAAGAGGAGAGGGGTGAATCAATACCTCTAAAACTTTTTGTATCCTTTAATCATTTAACCTTTATAATCAATTGCATGTCCATTCAATCTAATCAAAACTATCTTGGTGTGAGTTATATAAATTCATAATATTAAGAAACATGTGAATCATTCATAGAAACATTCATGAACATAATTGACACATAACACAGGATATGATATCACAAAAAGCTTCTGTTAGGAAGTAAAAAATGTGGTGGGGATGGTACCCACAAAAATTCACTATCTGCAGATTGGAAGGGGCTAGTTAAGGCTTACAATTTGATCACTTGTGATGATCTACCCTATTAGGAGTGTCAGTGGAGACCTATTAAATTCTACTTTGTTAAGAGCTTTAGCAACACTAATGAAGTGTTCCCTCAGTTAAGAGATTTACAATAGGATTGTTAAGTCCACCTTAATTGAAAGGATTTTTAAACTTTTCTCCACTTGTTAGAATGATATAAAATTACAAATTGACCTGGTAAATGCAATCTCCCATTGCTGATATAGATCCTATGTAGTTCACATAAAAATATTATCACCTTAACTGTGATTGAATAATACCTCTGATTATTGGTTTCCTCTGTTCTTGGTTCTGCTAACCAAATTCTTCTTTTTATGTTAAGGTTCTTGAAACTCTCAATTCAATCCATAGATGTGCTCATTTTTTTCTCCTCTCTCTTTTTCCTTATCACACATACATTCTAATTAATGATTAAATCATCTATTTATAGATGGATTGACTTCATCGAGTTGTGATAAAAACAATGTTAACTCTAAGATCAGGTTTACAACTTACACCTAGATCTCCTAGTTTATGTGTTTTAAATCAGTTAGACTGATTAAAACACTTACATTAATGTTTCTTGTCCCTAAAGAAATGGATTTAAAACAATTAAATATCCTATAAATATAATACACTTTCTTTATCTGACGTGGAAGTCAGATCCACTTTTTGTGGGCTGCAACTGACTTTCGGTTTTGTCTGTAGGTTGCACTATATCTGTCTTTTCGGTCTATACTGTAACTTGCATTTTAGGTTCCTCTGTCGGGTTCCACTTTATCTTTCTACTTTGTGTTTTTTGGTTTACACACTAACTTGTGTCATCAGTTCTCTCTGTACTTAGTCATTTTTGGTGATCTCCTAATCTGATCTTTGGTTTTCTCTTTCCTGTGTTTCATTGTAGGCTTACCGAAAGTGTTGTTTGTATACTAATGACAAATTAATGTCATCAATATCCCCCTTTGACATTAGTATCAAAAATTTATATGTGCAAAATACTAACAAAATGTATATACAACATATATAATCCTTAGTCATTTAATGAATCCCCCTATGTATATGTCGGTATATCTATACAATTGATATCTTTTCCTTCTACATATCATTTTCCCCTTATGAATATACATATCTACCTTTTACCCATCTGAATGAATGTACATAACATTTTCCTTTTTATTTTGTACTAATATCATTTCCCCTTTTATTTGATATTAAGGTCAAAGGTCTTTACCTTAGAGCTTATAAAAATGTGGGAATGAGAAGACTTCATGTCTTCCATCATTTTCTCCCATTGATCTTTGAGGTTCTCTAGAGCCATATGCTCAAGTGTTATCTTTGAATGCATATCATAGATGTTGTATGCTACAAACATCTTGGGAGTTCCTATCAGTTGCCTTGCAGAACTGATATGTTGTTGTAGCAGTGTAATATTTGGCATAAGTTGAGCTTGTAGCTCAGTTACTTCTTCTCTGAAATGTGTTTCTACCTCCCATAGCTCCTACCTTAACCTTTTTACCTCAATTATCTTCTCATAATGTAGTTTGATGACATTGTCTCCATCTATGGTTAAGCAACTAGAACTGTTTGCTAGATCTGCATCTAGCTTTTCTATATTTTCACTATTCCCCTTAGTGAACTTTTATATTGTACTTAGCTTTTGAATTAATGTTATAGCTTAAAATATGATGGGATCTAATTTAGATATGAATTCTGGTAGCTTTACCTTATTCTCTGCCACTTCTTAGCTGATGTTCTCTATGAGCTTATGTTGGTACTTCATTTTGACTCTCTCCTCAATTGCCTTCTTAGCATCAATGTTTTGAGTTATGATTGCATCAGTGAGGGTAGCTAGATAATCAACTATAGGCTTGCTTTGATCAATATAAACATGGGGACAATTTGATAGAGAATGTCCCATGTTTTCTACAATACCATGGAGTCCCTATGTTGTTTCTTCAGCTTCTCTTCCAATGCCTTCCGCTGTCATATCTCTCCATATTCTTATAATGCATCTATGTCAAGTGTAGAGGGGTCACACTTTGGTATTTCAGTGATTTCATCTAGTGTAACCTCTAACATGTTCTTCTTTGTCTTCTTCTTCTTCTGTGACTCGGTAGAATGTAGCACCATTGCCAATTTCTTAGCCTTTTCTATTTTGCTTGATGATGTGACCTGTTGTGCTTCTTTCTACTGCTTGGCATCAGTTTCAGCTTGTCGAGTGTCTACAGACGTCTTCACATTTACCTTAACATCATCGGTAGCATCCTTTTCTATTTTCTCATGAGTATCATATTTTGGTTTGTCTCCTTCATTGGTATCATTTGCATCATCTTCCTTGGTGTTTTCATTCTTTTCTTGAGTCTCTGCATCTATGTCCTTATCTCCTTCAATAACCTTGTTAGTGTCAGTTACATCTTGAGTATCTTCGATGTTTTTCTGACCATCGGTGTTTTCTTTTTCAGCTTCTTCTCTTGCATCCTTTGGAGTTTCCTTCTCAGGTGATTTTCTTGTTTCTTGCATGATATTGATAGCTTGTATCAATATTGGTAGTTTTCCTGGAATGTTCACTTGTGCACTATCAATCGTTGTGTCATGTTCATTGGTTGTGTCTTTTGCAACAATGACATCTTCATCTTTATTGATTTCATGTGCTGGGTCATTGGTAATGTTGATGACATTGGTATCCACAATTTTGTCATTTGTGGTATCATCCCATGTCTCATCTATGACATCTACAGTCTTATTTCCTATTTTATCATCCTCTTATTTATCTAACTCAATGGATGTATCATCTTGAGTTGCCTTATCAACATCTTGTTGTTGAAGGTCTTTGTTGGGGTTGTCTTCCTCAATTTGTATGTTCATGATCTTGCACCATTTCTTGTGGCTGTCCTGTTCAAGTTCAATCAACTTGCCTTCAAGAAATTTATATGCCCTTAGCTTTGGTGAGAATTCCTTCTTGTGTTTCTCCATAATCTCATCTATCTCTACCTTTTTAGATTTAGGTTGCATTAGAGAAACAAGTACTCTCTCTCTGATTTCTTTCTCATTTGTCAAAGAAAATGTCCAACGGGAGGATAATCTATCCAAGAGTTCTCGTGGTACATAAATTCCTTCAAATTTCATTGGTACATATTTGAAGTTATACATTTTAGCTATCATGGCTTCCTCAATTTTATTATGATCTTCTTGACTTTGTTTCTGCCATTTTCTAATGTGTGGATCTGTAATAGATCTAGAGTTTGCAATATAAACACAAATGTCATCAATAGTGTCAGGTTCTTTTACGTTGACATTTTCTTTCTCTAAGGCTTTCTCTTTCTCAGTGTCATCTATGTCCTCTCGGGTTTTGATAAATTTTCTACCCTTCTTGTTTTGTCCTCTTTTTAGTGCGGGAGCTTTGCTTTTGCAAGTCCTGATCTTTCCTTTCTTAAGAGGTGAAGGAGTAGATTCTTTGGATGTTTGGCTTCTATTCCTTGAAGTAGCTGTATTCCTTGGTTTCTTAGATGGTGGAGGAGGTGGAAAATCTGACTCTATTTCCTAAGAGTCATTCTTTTCTTCATCTTTACCAACAGACAACTGTTCTTTGGTTTCCTCCTCTTGTTCAATTTTTTCACCTTGCTCAGCTTCTTCCTTGGTTACTGACATAATATTCTTGAGATTCTTCACCATTTTGTCCTTCTTTTTTACTATTTTCTTGACAACTAGGACTGATTTAATTCTTGACTTGGCCTCTTGATATGTGCCAAACCTTGGTTGCTTCTTGTCCAATGGTTCATTGATTAAGGCATCAATTGCCTTTGTTGCAAGATCAATGTTGATCTCATATTCCAATGATTGCAACCATGTTGTCCTTGCTACAACAGGTTTGATGTAAGTATTATCTATGTCAACCATGAAGCATATCTCATCCTTATATTTATTAATGATTTTCTCGGGAATTCTTAACCTCTTTTGCATTTGGTCTTTGAATACATTGAAGTATTCATCCATGACTCTTTCAAAGTTATCTCCCAGTGCAGCTATGTACTCACTGATTTGCATGGTGACCAATTTGGTGTTGTCCCATTTCACATCTCCTACCAATGGGAACTTTTCTTGAAAATAAAATAAAATACACATGATTAGTGAGCCAAACTTACAAGTGTTTGACTTTGCATTCCTAATTGTCTTTAGGTTGTCTTTCAACTGATTCAGGAGTAGCTAGGATAAGTCTAACTGTGTACCCTTGTTCACAATTTTTTAGGCGTTGTCCACTGCATTTTATGCTATGTTGTTTTATATGCTTTTCTAGAAGAATTTGTAACCCAAAACACATGCACCAAACTTAATCTCATCATCATTTATTGTTGTTACTTTCAATCCACGGCCATCCCATTTGGCTCCTATCAGCTTTTTGGTCTCTTCCTTCAGTGGATGCTTTTGTGCCTTTACTTTATTGGTTACGGGGTAACCGGTGACCGCATGGATGACATCTCAGGTTATTGCCTTCGGTTAATCTAACCATAACTTGTTGTTATGCATTCTGCTCAGTACTAACTGAATCCAATCAGTTTTGAAGACCTTCAAAAACATTAGGGCATTGGTGAGCCCTTTCACCTCAATGTGTTTGTGCTCTTCCTTAAGTGTTCCATCATCATTACAAACCTTCTTGTAAGCTTATTCTACCTCTAACATTCCAATCTCTACAATCTTGCAATGTATGAAGGATCAGACGTCTTCAACCAGAAAAACCCTAGCTGGAATGCACAAAAATGCACCAGCGTCATTGGGTTGTGAGGAAACCTCTGGATGGATCTTATAATTAGGTTCCTCACAAGCCATGTTCTTGATGAGTTTGAACTCATCTTTCTTTGAATTCTTAGATTTCACAGTTTGTGAAGTCGACGCTATTTTTAGAAAATTAGGGCTTCTACTTAATGCATAAAAATGGAGTTATCAGTCTCTAAGAACTTACTATTTGTACTTGCAAAGATCTCTAAACTTCTTTGGAGTGTTGGAGGTCGAGTCGTGATCTCTCTGTATCTTGGTTTCTTTCTCCTCAAAAATTGCCTTCGCTCGCTCTTCTCTAGGTGTCCTGACAAATGAGTCATTCTAATGCCTTATTTATAGTTGTTGCCCTAAAATGCGTGTCATAAATGCTCACCAACTTGTCAGTGTATAAAGACTGAGTTCATCAGTGAAGACTTTTGTGTGTGTAAAATTACACCTTCATGAAATCAAGATTAAGAACAACAATTCTATGGAAAGATGATACAAATTAATCTAAGAATTGAAGCTAAAAATCTATATCATCTCATGGTTCTCTATCCAAGCTTTGTTAAGAGATCTCTCAGGCTTAATCTCTCTCAAGGAAAATCCTAGAATGAGAAATGAATGATAAACAAATGCTCAAAGTATAGATTAGAATGATTAAAATGCTCAAAATGCTCCAAGATATGTGAGAAAACAACAAATGCTGCTAAACATGATATACTAAATATTATGCAAATGCTTAAATACTGTCAAAATCTCTCCAATGCTCTCAAATTCTCTCCATATGCCTATAGTAAGGATGCTTTTTCTCTTGAAATTATTGGATCCCAAACACAAAGGAAATGGCTTGTATTTATAGTATTTTCCCAAGGGTAGGGGGTAGAGTGAGTTGATCATGATCAAAGTTTGGTTAAGTCAAAAGCCTTGAGGTGTTCTCAAATGGAGGGAAAATTGGTTGGTTGTCTCAAAGATATTAGGAATTAAATAACTCAATCATTTAATTAAATTAGCCATGGAAGGGTGATTGGGTTGGATTTAATCTTTTTTATTTGAACTATACAATTGAAAAATCAATTGCATAATTTGATTAATCCTTTTAGGCTTGAATTTAATTATTTCATTTCATGATTATTTGATCTTTTTAATTTGATTTGATTTTGTCCATTTGATTTGATCTATTTGTTTTGCATTGAGCTGAGATTTTAAGGCATTTCGCTAAGATTTGTAGTTTGGAATACTTGAGATACACCTGGTCAATTTTAGGTGTCTACAAATGCCCCTCTTTGAATTGATGTGTGAAGCGTATTGATTCAAAGAAAGCTTGATTATCCTAAGTGTTGATTCGATACTGATGAGCTGATTGACTGATATGAAAACCTGATATGAAACTCTGATATGAAACCCTAATATGAAATACTGATATGAAACCCTAATATGAAACCTTTGATATGAAACCCTAATATGAAACCCTGATATGATGCTCTGATATGAAACTTTGATATGATGCTTTGATATGAAATCTCTGATATGAAACCCTAATATGAAAACTCTAATATAAAACTCTTATATGAAACTCCGATATGAAATTCTACTGATAAATTTTGAAATTTCAATGTCCCAGATTTGATATAAGGTATGCTACAGAATCCTAGTTAGATGATATGATGATTCGCCCTCGGAAATGAAATCATATTGATCGTAGGTGAAAATTTTGATGAACAAAGTTGATAGAAGAGATCCAAGATGATTGCATTTATGATAGTAATGATGTGGAAAGATGTCAAACAAATGCCCCAGTGTGCAGAATATGTAGAGTAGGTTTGACTGGGTCAAAAATCTCATAAAATAGGTTAAAATAGCTTAAATGCGTTGAAAAACCTAAATTTACTTTTCATTTTCACTTTTTACTATTGAGATTTTGCTCTGAGCCTCTTACAATTGATAGTGATGGTGGTCCCCATTCGAGGGCACAGGTTCGAGTGAGCACACAGATATCAGATACCTCCTGACTACGGGCCCCCGGTGAGTGGTTTGAACTCCCTTAATGCATTTATTGCTTTTGAAATAGAATTTAATACATGTTTTTATTGCTTTCTAGGAAAATTTTAGCAAAATGCCGCGTAGGATAGATAAAGTGCCATGTAGGGCATAGAAAAGTTGCCTCCATGCATTAAAGAGCCACATAGGAGCAATCCTTAGCCACGTAGGAGCTAGGGAAAAATTGTCACCCAAATAGTAATGAGCCACCTGAAAAACCATAGTTTTTAAAGGCCGCGTATGAGTTGTGAAAAGTCACGTAGGCATATAAAAGACCACCTAATTAGTGAAGCGCGGCCTCCAATTAGTAAAGAGCCACTTTTAAAGATTTAAAATCCATGAGGCTTAAAAATCCATGTACACTAAGTTAAGTGTTGCCTACCATAAAATCGGAATTCGATATAGGAAATAGATGAACTCAGTGCTATTGATCGTCCAGATGACCTGATTAGATTCCAAGCTAGAAAATGTTCATCTAGAATGTCACGTAGTGTTTAGGATATTAGAAAAGTCATAATGATGAATCTTTGATAGGTCAATTAGATATGATTAAAAATGATTACGAATTGTCCTTGTGTCTCACGATATAGAGGTTAGGAGCAATAAGTTGATACGCTCAATTTAGAGAAAAGATAGATTTAATATTTTTGATTGACGTAGAATTGTCCTTGTGTCTCACGATATAGAGGTTAGGAGCAATAAGTTGATACGCTCAATTTAGAGAAAAGATAGATTTAATATTTTTGATTGACGTAGAATGGTTCACCAAGAGAAAAACTAACATGATTCACTTTGTTTCAAAATGTAGGAACATTACCGCAAGTTGCAGGTATGGGGTGTAGCATTGTGGATTTTTGATTTAGTAGATGAGTTTACACCTCCTGAGAGGTGTACTATTGAGACATGTGGGCTCAGTTTCCTGTTAGATCTCCCTCGGTTTCAATTAAACCGATGTTTTTTGACAACTATGGCAGACCGATGGCACTCTGACCATAATACATTTAATTTACCCCTTGGTGAGATTACTATTATTCCAGAGGATGTATATACATTATTGAGGATCTTGACTCATGGAGAGCAGGTGTATTATGATTCAGTGTATGATAGTAGTGTATGCAGACGGGTGTTTGGAGACAACACTTGTAAGATAAGAAATAGATGTCACCAAAATGTAAAGTAGAAAAATGGGGTTCTAGTTTAGGAGATGTAAAGATGAAATTTTTTTGGTTAATTGTTATTTGTGTTGATTTCCTTAACCCCACTTTACACTTACT